>OZ005654.1:163331444-163628944 GCA_963930645.1 Salticus scenicus | reverse complement strand
ACTTCATACGGTTTTGTTAAATAAATCCTTGTCGAATCCTTTTGTTAGTCAGTGTAAGAACATAATTCGATAAGGATTTATTTAACAAAACCGTCCTATTGCGAGATATGGACTATTGTTATACGGCTTCCTTATTGCACTATTTCTTCGCAAATGGTCGCTGGTCTATTTTCAAATATGCTTTTAGGCTTTATTTACAGATATGACATCAATCATTTTCTTGTACGACGAAATAGGGTGATTATGCTATGAAATCTACCACAAAAGCCTGATTTTTTCTTGACCATCCACTGTATAAACGTCTGTCTTTTGGTTAAGTTTTCTTTTGGATGACGCTGAAGACGATTTGTTTTCTCTACAGCCGGTAAGAAAAGTGTCCGAACACTAGCAAAAATTCCTATGTAAAAAACGTACACTTCATACGGTTTTGTTAAATAAATCTTTTGCTAGTGTTCGGACACTTTTGTTACCGACTGTTCATCATTCTCATTATCTAGTCTCTGTTGTTCTCGATTTCCATTTGCTTCTCTCTGAACAAAGTCGTTAGAATCGGACGGAAGACTCAAAGATGAAGCTTTTTCAATAAATAAAGAAATCAAAAAACGGAGCTTTTCAGGCGAAGCTTTATTTTCTCATACATCATCTTTACTTTGAGGAAACAATCTCCGCCGAACATTTTATGTTCCAGCATGTCATCCAAAGATGGTCGAAGTCCAGGATTTAAACATAAACACCCCCTAACAAAATTTCGTAAGATGTTAATAACTTCTAAGGTGGATAAACCTTAGATTTCAAAAACGTCTTCTGCACTGCCTTTTCAAAATTATTTTTCTTCAGAATTTTAAAAATCCTGGGATATAGTTGCTCGCTCCACGTCCATTCTTTTTTCCCTGCTTTTGCTGACTGACAGGACTTTAGGACAGATTGATTTGTAAACATTTCCAGAGCAAGAAAACCTACTGTGTAAGCATCATAAGCGAAGCCATTCACTCCTGTTTTTTCATCTTTTTCAGAAATGACTGCTTCAGGCGGGCGGCACAAAAATGGAGAGACGTAAGCGTCCGTGCCGCCTTCTACGAAAGTCAATGAACTAAAGTCTGCTATCATTGCTTTTCCCAAGGTGGATATTAAAACATTCGCAGGATTTACGTCGAGATGGCATAATTTTTGTCCGTGCAAATACTTGATTCCGTTTAACACATCTTTTAAATAAGATTTTGCAAGGTCGAATGCAGCATTGTCCACGGAAAACACGAAATCTTCTAATGCTAAATCCAATGACAGCAGAGTCAGCGACATAAAAAATGCGAATGTCTCAGCAGGTGGTATATATTGTAAATCAGCGAGAGACAAAACATTTTGGTGTCTCAGTCCAGGCCATGTTTCGACTTCACTTCTGTTGACAAATTCTTGCAGCACTAATTTGACTGCGACATTTTGAGCTGTTCGTTCTTCACTTCAAACACAATTCCGAAACTACCTTCGCCTAAAATCGCTGTAAACTCATATCTTGCTCTCTCAGACTATTTACTAACCTGGTGATAGCTTCGTTCCTAAATTCATCTTCGTTAATCAGGCCATTTAGATACTTTTCTCTTACACTTTCCATCACGAAAGTTATCCAAAGATTTCAGTCACTAAAAAATCACTTATTTCAATTAATTAGAAGAAAATCGTAATATTTTTAGAAATACTGTAATGCTTCGCACAAGTCAGAAAGTATTTGGACGTGTATTGCTAAAAATGTTTGCGGGATTGTTTTCTATAACATTGTTGTAAAAGTGACAATATATAATTGTTAAAAATGTTACTTATTTCTTTCAAAAATTATTCATTGTTGTATGACCACTAATAACGTTTTGCTGCCGAAAAGAACAATAATGTATTTGAACACGCTAGATTAGTTACTCGTATAACACAGAAATCGACACACTACATTTTACCTATGCTAGCTTCAGAAACGGTATAATTTGTCTTATATTTCTACGTGAGAGAAGCTACTCTGCCCCCTCAACCTCCTTTTAATTACTGTACCGACATTTAACATTGCTTTTACACTTAAGTATTTATTTCAAAATATTTTTATTTTATAACAATACCGAAGGATCTTCAAAATACCAAATTTAAACTACCAGCATTTTTCTTTTAAATTATACTAATAATAGACACAGAGACCAACCTTTATATGCTTTATACAGGTGAACACAAAATGCGTCATTATAATAAAAATTCAAAGTCGAAAATTGAATTTCAAACAATATCTTGTCAACCATGTGAATAAGAGAAAGTAATTATCATTCATAATCAATTTTCTTGGACAAGGTATAATTTGGTAAAGCGCTTTCATCCATTAAATCGAATAGAAAAGGATACAATTGCTTAATTTTCGATAAACATGTAGGTTATCTGTAAATTGCATATGCGTATGCACCACATGGCATACTTAAATTTAGAACAGTAAAAGATACACATAACACCACTTGAAATGTACATGAAGGAACTTTTAGATATAGCCCTAATAAATCCAAATTATTTTGTGTAGCTCTGTCAACGAATAATAATAATCAATGTTTCTCATTGATATTTTCTATATAATAATTTCTATATATAGCATGCTTTTGTATTTGTACATATATATATATATATATATATATATATATATCTTTATTGAATTTAGTTTAGTGCAGCTTGACGATGTTAAAATCTAACACTAACAATTTTGCCCATAGACGGTAATTTATTTGAATACTTTTGAATGTCTCCGTGAAAGAACTATTGGTCCAATTTCAATAAAAAGTTTCAGGTGATTTCCTTACATGATAAAGATTTAAAATACCGACTTTGCGCTTTCTACTAATATTTGTTTTCGAGTTAATAGAGATACAGCTAAACCAATTGTCAAAAACATAATTTTCAGATTCAGGGGACCTCAAAACGTATAAATACATAGAAAATTCATGTTCAAAAATTCGGCACAAAATATGTTCTGCTACATATTGGAAATTGAAAGTATAAAGTACTTTTGATCCTCCTGTATCATCAAGACTTGCAACATGTGCTCGAGATTTATTTTTTATGTGTGATATTTGTGTGCATTTTTTGAAGAATAATATGATTACACGGGAAATCTAAATGTTTTTTAACACTTTGACTGCCAAGCCAAAATTTCAAATGTTCACCACGGTGACCAAATATTATTTTGTGTAATTTGTATTTTTTCCAAGACAAAATTATATATACATATATAAAAAATATTTTTCAATCTGATTCATTTTGCAACACATGGGGAGATTCTCATCCTCCAACAATCAAACTCCAGTACGATTTTCATGTAACTGATATCGTTTTTATAGTCAAGGACTGAAGTGTTGAAACACCATGGCTATCATATCTGATAGCCAGTATCCCAACGAAAACATCACTGGCTATCACATATGATAGCCATGACAGTCAAAGTGTTAAACACTTTCCAACAATGTTGAAAAGTGTTTGAGTTCGGTTTATCTCTCTATCTGTCTGTCCGCTTTCGAACTTCTGTAAATATTCATAAAATTCTTTGAAACTGATGTATTTTATTTAAATTTAAGTTCGCCATAGCATATTTCTTATTGAAAATAATGTCACTGGTTTATGTATAGGGACACTCAATAGAAATCCAATGCATTGCTTTCTATGAGATGATATTTCTAAACTTATAATATATTTTAATATCTTTGTACTTCACAATTTATAATGAAATTAACAATTATTACTCATAGGCACCCCCCTCCCCCCCCCAAAAAAAAAGTCTATAAAATAAATTTATACTTTTAAAAAATTAAATAACACTCTTTTATTGAATTGTAAACTAAAAAGCACAAATATCTATCTTAATAATATTAAAATGCAGGGTAAGAAAAAATCGTGTGAGAGACTTATCATAATATTTACATATTTTTAAATATTTAAAAAAAAAAATAATAATAATAATAATAATTGATTAATTGTTGCCACTCGACGTTATACAAATGCGGGCAAATCCTGTGCCACGTATGATACAGTATTTATATTAAATATAGATTTTTTTTTGTTTGTCTCTAGAACCTGCCCCTGGTGGGATAAGAGCCTAGAAACACTTGTATGTAGTACTGTCATTGACTATGAAGTCGTACGCAAAATTTCAGGTCAATCGAACTACCAGAAGTGGCCGAAAATTGATATGCAAAATTCCGTTACATACATTAACAGTTACATCATATTAAGTTAATAAAAGCATGTTAATGAAGTGTTGCCTCTTAAATTTCATACTTTAGTTAATTTAAAAAAAATCTAATTGTCGTGTCGAAAAACTGTTTGCACCTCTGGATTCAGAAAAATCGCCCCTTTCATTTGGTACCGAATTTGTAATGAGCCACGTACTTTTTAAAATGACTGAAATGAACTAAAGTGAAGTGTTGCCACCTAAATTTCGTACTTTAGTTAATTTTTAAAAATCTAATGGTCGTGTCGAAAAACTGTTTGCACCCCTGGAATCAGAAAAATCGCTCCTTTCATTTAGTACCAAATGTGTAACAATAGGACTGACATTTCTAATTTATTTTCCCCCTTTTCTGTTTTTAACCCAGTTTCGGTAGAAGGTTTATGACAGAGAATTAAGCTAAAAAAATAATAAACAAAAAAATAATCTTACATAGCCAATTGGTCACGTGTGTTAGAATTTCCCAATAAAAATGTAACTTTTTTGTTGCCACCTAAATTTCATACTTTATTTAATTTAAAAAAATCTAATTGTCGTGTCAAAAGACTGTTTGCACCCCTGGATTCAGAAAAATCGCCCCTTTCATTTGGTACTGAATTTGTAACGATAGGACTGGTATTTCTAATTTATTTTATGTATTACACAAAAGTTGTTGCCACCTAAATTTCATACTTTAGTTATTTTTTAAAAATCTAATTGTCGTGTCGAAAAACCATTTGCACCCCTCTATTCAGAAATATCGCCTCTTTCATTTGGTAATGAATTTGTAACAATTGGTCTGATATTCTAATTTACTTTCCCCTTTTTCCGTTTTTAACCCGGATTCGGCAGAAGGTTTATGATAAAGAAAGTAAGCTGAAAAAATGTCTTTAAAAACATTAAGAATTCTGTCAAAGACAGAATTTAGTTTAGTACGGAGGACTATTAATTTCAATCTGTAAAATTTTTATTTTTATTTTTTATTTTTTATTTTAATTTTTTATTTATTTTTATCTCATTTTTTGACCGTAAAACTGGGCCACGTACTTTTTAAAATGACTGAAATGAATTAAAATGAAGTGTTTCCACCTAAATTTCATACTTAGTTAATTAAAAAAAATCTAATTGTCATGTCGAAAAACTGTTTGCACCCCTGGATTCAGAAAAATCTGCCTTTTCATTTGGTACCGAATTTGTAACGATAGTACTGATATTTCTAATTTATTTTGGTGTTACGTAAAACTGGTCTACAAAAAATCTAGATTGAAACTAATAGTCCACCGTCCTAAAAAAAGAAGGAAAAAAAAAGTATATTAAAAAATCAATTAAAAAAATTAAATCGATTGAAAAAAAAAAAAAAAAAAAAATGAAGCATTGATTAGAAAGTGAAAAAGAGTTATTTTTACATAGTTATAAAAAATTAGTACACATAAGGATCAAAATCATCATATTGGGCTTATTTAAATAAAAATAATGGTTGTAAAATGGCTTTTCTTTACTTTTCTTTTTTTTTTTCTTTATATGTGTGTATACTCAATTTTGTGACAAAGTGCTCATAAATATAGTTAAATCATATTTTAATATTGCGACAAGCATGAAACTAAAATATTATTTTCCGTAAAAGTATTATTACAACGGATTAAGTCTTTTTCCTTGCATCGTTTATCCTGTTGCAGTGAAAGTAGTTTTACAGGCAAAGTGAAAGTAAAGAGGCAGTTCATTCACTTTCATTGGGGTCAGCCTTAGCGATAAACTTGGCGACCAAATTTGGCGAAATATAGTAGTTTAGGGTTCCCGGAGTTTCGAAGCTCTAATACGGGGGCCCAGTTCTAGAACTTCCTACGGATTGAAGCACGTTAAACCTCATCGGCAAAAGTTGTTCAGAGACCTATTCTGAGCTATTGCACTTCGGAGATTGGGCTCTACGCGACTGAACTTTGTTCGTGAGCTAGTGAAGTGACTTTTTTCTACGACTTTTCTAGTACATTCGTCGGATAGGGACTTTTGCGGTGCGAGTGACAGCTTCTTTGAACTTCTATCAGAATATTCGATGAATTAACAGTACTATTGGACTGTTTCTAGAATACCTGTAGGAGTCAGCCCAGTTTTGTTGTATTCATTCGAGAAATTACGCTAAATATAGACCATTCATCGACTAGAACCTGCCTGTTTCTTTACAAACTACTTTTCTCACACAAGAAAGTCGACAAGTTTTTCAAACTTCAGACCCTTAACGATTATTGAGAGTAATACATACTCAAATTTGGGAGTTACAGTTTTTATATTAAATTTATTTCTGCTAAATATTAGATTATATTCAAACAGTATCTAAATTTTACAGCAATCAGCTTAGTATAAACGATCTTCATTACTTCTTAAGAGTATCTATCTCCGTCTCTCTCTCTCTCTCTGTATATATATATATATATATGTATATATATCATTCTGTTCTCACATTCAGAAAAATCACATCCTTTAAACATGGACTCCTTTTCAAAAAATTGATTTTTCAAAATTTTGTTATATTATTTTTGAGTTAAGAAAAAGCGAAACATTAACTACGTGCATTTTTTAGCTCCAAAATAAAATAATTAAAATTAAATAAATTGATTTTTAGAGAAGGAGTACATATTTAAATGACGTAAATTTTCTGAATGAATAAACGGAATTAATATGCATATACAGTAACAGCCGCTTAATAAATTCACTGGTTAATAAAATCAGCCGTTTTATCTGATTAGATTGCCAGGACCGGAATCAAATCAATAAAAACTACTTTTAAAACTGCCGGTTAAAATAAACTCAAAAATTTCTTCAACATCAAAAATGTCATTTATGCACGCTAAACATATTTTTTATTTACACTGTAATTTTAATTTTCTTCTATATTTAATAGAGAAAAGTATTGGTTTCGTAAATATTTTCAACTTCTGGTTTTCCATGGATTTATACGTTTTGAGAGGTCCAGAACACGATTTGACCATTTTTAGAAAATGTCTGTCTGTCTGTGTGTGTGTGACAAAATTATGTGGCAACTGTATCTCAGGAACTACTTCACAGAGTTTCATATAAATTGGTATATAGTTACACCTTGGCATAAATTAGTGCTTACCAACTTTTGCTGTCAATCGCTCAACAGGTGGCCCTACTATGCAGTGATTTCTGTAATTTCATTGAAGGCTTTATCCCAGGAATTACTGCACAGAATTGCATATAAATTTATATGTAGATATATCTTGACATAAATTAGTGCTTATTAACATGTGGTGTCAATAGCTCAACAGATGGTGCTGCTCTTCAGCAATTTCCGCAATTTAAGGGAAGGCTATATCTCAGGTTGTATTGAGTATAATCGAACAAAACTTGATGTGTGAAAGGCAAATATGATATATTATGCTGATTCAATTTAGGTGCATATCGGCGAATAGGTGGCGCTGCTATACTGTAAATATCTCCAAGAATGGGAAGGATATCATCTGCACGATAAAAATTCACTTCCGTTGTACATTTCTTGTAATTCCTCTCAGCGATAGAAATACTCTGCATTCATAATGGAAAAAATAATAATGTAATGTGCGTGAATTTGTAAAGGAAAAAATAGAAGAAAATTTTTGGATGACAACAATATACTAGTTTACTTTTGAAATCAAAAGAGAAAATAGAGCACAACAATCCCTCCGTTATTTCTTATTGTCGAAAATTTTACACTTGTAGAATAATTACAAATCAAACACGCCCCTTCACTTGTCTTAACAATTTCAAGAAACGTATTTTTCAAAGCACGTTATTAAGTTACAAATTCGATTTGATTCACAAGTGATAATTTATTTTAATTTTTAATTATTAAAAAAGAATTTCTAGTTCTTATTTTGAAATAACTAGAAAGAAAAAGGTTTAAACGGAGAAGAAATTATATTAAAAAAAAAAAAAAAAAAAAAAAAAAAAAATCGTGAGCTGTTGACAAAGTAGTGATAATTTTGCTCAAAGGAAAGCGAGTCAGGGATGTATTTAATTTACTTTTTTTCAATGAACAATTAATTAATTATCTGCCAAAGTTTAATTAGTATTGTTTATTAATTCCATTAATCGTTACCTTTCAAAATTTCTTTCCAAAATCAGAGAAGTAATACCTTTTCTTCAATGCAGGAACATTCACCGGATATAAAAATCACACTGAGAAAATAAATATATACATATATATATATATATATATATATATATATATATATACCGCCTTCATCTAGAATGAATAATTGGCCATTTACGAAATCCCTTAACTAGAAATATAGATTTCCGAGCTATGCGCTTAAAGCACGCCAATAAACTGAATAGACGAAAAGATCGAGAATTTCTAGTCTACACATTTCTAGATGGTGAAACAAAATTCTGAATATTCTGAATCTTTTGTATTGAGAGAAATTCTCGCTTGATTTTCAAGAATTGGGTAATAAACCAAGATTATAGTTGATGAAACCCGCCTCTTGTATTCTCATTTATTTGCAGAGATTTTTAAATAACTTTGCAATGATAATATAGGCAAACGCTCTAGAATTCTTGTTAGGTTTAGATATTTAAAATATTAGTATGTTCTTGACACTCAATGTTTTATTCAGTTTCACTCCCTCTTTAGTTTAACTATTTTTCCTTTTTTATTAAAACCGATGGCTATTAAAATCTAAGTAATTTATTCTCTATTTACTTTTATAATTTTAAGTTAATAAATATTAAAAAACTCATAGTTTATTTAAAATTTATTTTAGCATAAAATATTAATACGTTAGCCGAAGCTATCCGTATGCAAATGACATAAGTCTACGTCATCTGCTTGAATTGAATAAGTAGCGTAGCAGAAAGGCAATCGTGTGGCTTTTTCCGTGTTGATGCCGATGTGAATCCCGGTAATAAAGAAGCTGGCATGAAACGTAGTTTGTATAATTTAGTTTAAATTTTTCCTTGATAACCTCGACAATATTAAAGCTTGTGTAGAAAGCTGTTGTTTTTCAGATGAGGTTTAAGTCAATATTTTTAGATTAATTCGAGGATGATAGTTATTTTAAAACTGCAAACTTTTAAGCTTCTTTCAGTAATAGTATAGACTTCAGTAACTACTCTGTACTAGTACTAATATATCTGCCCTGAAGAATATTAAACGAATCGTCTAAATGTATTATAATTTTTATTTTCGTTTGCCATATTTTTATTTCACTAGATAAATCAATCTAGTTTTTAAATAAATGATTTTATTTAAAAGAAAAACTTGTCACGTTTCTTTTTACCTGCTCAATACAGTTTCCACTGGGCTCTATTATTTCAACTCTGCTTAACTTTGAAGCTTTAAGATAATTATGTCAGGTTTATAAACCTGACATATTTTAAAAGGGGTTTCTAGAACTCACTTTCAAAAGAGACTAGAATTTATAAGGATGACATGCAACTATTTTTTCTAGAGCCACATTTTAGATTCTAGATGTCAATTACAGAAGTTTTTCTCAATACAGTCGTTTAATAAAATCACTTTGGCTCTGCCCGAATGGAATTTTAATAAGCGGCGGGTACTGTATATACATTAGATAATGAGTAATTCTACAAACAGATTTCTTCATTGAATAACATGGGCTTTAGCAGTTGGCGAAGATCGATACCAAAAGGCTCTTAAATCTAATTCGTACTGAAACTAAAAATAAATTATTGCTTGTTATAAATGTTGTCATTGAATTTAGAAAAAAAAAAAAAAAAAATGAGATTTTTAGAAAAAATTAATTTTTTTTTTTTTTTTTGACTGAAATAAGAAAATTAATGTATTGGATAAATATGATATAATAGAAGATTGCCTGGAAAGGATTTTACGATTTTGGTGTAAGAATACAGTATAATTATTAAGCAGAATTTTTTTTCTTTCGGCTTACATTTAAAAAAAATACTCGGAACTTATCGGGAGTGTCTATTTAGGGGATAAATTGTTATATAGCGCTACTATTGCCAGGTTCGAGTCATAGAATGGGTGTTGTACAGGATCGGAATCCACTTAAACAAAAGGTACCGGTCTAATTAACCGCTGTGGGCGTAGGGGAAAAAAATGCAATAGAACGCTAAACCGATCAAAATTGTCGGAGATACACTTTTGATGCTTCGAAAGTGAAGGCATCAGCAAGTCCGTGTGAACAAATCATTGCGAAATGAATAAACAAAATGGTTAAACCCTAGAACATAATTTGACTCGAGAGCGCATCCTTCATCGAAGAATATAACGAACAACAAAAAAAAAAAAACCACATGACGAGTGCTTTTCAAATTTTCACCAATGAAGGTCACTTGTCATGTCCTTCAACCAACTTTCGGACAAGATATGTCAAAGATTTTTTGCTTTGTCATCCAATTACGGACGAATCTGTCCGTCACGGGACCGATGAAACATCATTCGTCACGGGACCGATGAAAATCATCAGGGTAATTTGCAAAATCTCGAATTCTACCAAAAACGGCACATAGAAACTGAAATTGACTACGTGCCTTCTGGAGTATATTTCCAAAAACCAATTGTAGGTGTTTTGTGGATTTTCATTTTTTTTTTTTTTTTTTTTTTTTTTTTGAAAGGGGGGGGGGGAATTACGGAGAGGCAAATACGAGAGACATTTTTGCGTTAAATTTGTCCTAGGGAATTTATGGGAGTTGCATTTACGAATTTTGGTGTATGGGTTGGATATTTTCATGAAACAGCAACTGTGACGGGATTTTGAGAATTTCCTCACTTTTTAGGGTGGCATAAAACACTTTTTCAAATGTAACTCTGTTCCAAATTGTCCCAGAACGACAAATTTTGGTATCTGTGTGTGCTATGTGTACCCAACACACGCTATAAAGGGATTTTGCGAAGTGTCCCCTTCTCCCTTTGGGTTCGGAAGGGCATAAAAAGCACGTTTCCAATTGAATCTTTCTTTTAATTTGTGTCAGAAAGAAGATTTTTCGTTGTATAGATTGGTTTTATGCGCCTAAAACAATCTATAAACGGATCGGATTGATTTTATAAAATTCTTTCCCTTTCCCCTCCATTTTAAATTATCTCAAGAAAGCAATTTTTTCTTTACTTTTTTTTTTTTTTATATAGGTGTGCTATGTGTACCCAACACGCATTATAAAGTGATTTTGTAAAATATCCCCCTCCCTCCCTTTCGGGTCGACCGGGAAGGGGGGGGGGATACGTTACCAATTGTAACTCTGCTTTAAATTATCTCGGGAATACGATTTTTTGATGTGTAGGTTGCTTAGGTGTACCCAACACACATTTTAAAGAAATTTTGAGAAATTTCGACCCTTTTGCTGAAGAGGGGAGCAAAACAACTGAGGTTGCAACCGATTTCAATTATTTGTTTTATTTTATTTTTTATTTCATGCGATTTTATATTAATACTTTGCATGTAATTTTGAGAATTCATTTAAATATAGTGACCAGCGAAGCGGGCAATGCCTGCTAGTCTATATATAAAATCGTTTGTCCTGACTTAGTTAGTGACTGATTCATCATCGCCCAGCCAAACCCCTGCATCTAGAGTCATCAAAATTGGGGAAAACATTCGTTCTGTGACGTAAACACCCACTAAGAAGCGATTTTTTTTGCCCCCTAATCCCCCCCTTGGGTGTGAGGACGTGGCAAAACGTGATTTCACAAAAACCTTTACATCTAAAAAAAAAAAAAAAAAAAAAAAAAAAAAAAACAGATATCCGTAAAATTTTTGTTTTAAAATATGGCCAACACTAACACAAATACATAAAATTCAATTTCTGGAATTTTAGGAATTCGATCTGAAGGCGAGAGGAGGGGGAGGGCAAAACGTGATTTCACATAACCCTTCATCTAAACATATAAAATAGTACATCCATCACTGAGTGAGTCAACACAGCTGTGGCGATTCTCTGTGGGACTTGGGTCACGAATTTTGGTATAAAGGCTGGTTCTTAAGTTCTAACATGTACTAAAACGGAGTTTTGAAAAATTTCCCCCCTTTCCCTTTGATAGGGAAGGGGTGGACGGAAAAAGCACATTTGAGGGCAAAACTCTGCTCTTAATTGCTTCACGGTGAACAAATTGCGTATGGGGAGACTAGACTCAAATAGAAAATAAATAATAGAATAAATAAAAACAATTTTGTCAATTTTTAAATTTTCGATTTTAAAGAAAAAAGAGGGGATTTTTTTTTTCCCCGTAGGGTAGGGTATTTGCAAAATTAGATTTTATAGAAGAACTCTTCCAAAAAGGGCACATAGAAGTTGAAATTGGCTGTGTCTCTTCTGAAGTATATATTCAAAAACCAATTTTCTGTGTTTTGCCCCCCTTTTTTTTTTTTGTGTGTGTGTGTGGGTGGGGGGGGGTAGGGGGTTTACGATGGGCAGATTCGAGACCCCCCCCCCCTTTTTACGTTAAATTTGTCCTGGGGATTCTATGGGAGCTGCATTCAAGACTTTTAGTGCGTAGGTTGTTTATTTGCATGAATAACCAACTGTGATGAAATTTTGCGAAATTCTCCTCTTTTTCCTCTATGGGGTGGGGTGGGGGCAAAACACAGTTTTTCAAGCGTAATTCTGTCCCATATTGTCTCAGAACGACAATTTTTTGGTATCTGTGTGTGCAATGTGTACCCGCAACACGCACCATAAAGGGATGTTGCGAAGTGTTCCCCTTACTTCCCTTTTAGGTCGGGAGAAGGAAGTAAAGAACGCATTTCCAATTGTAATTCTCTTCTAATCTATATCAGACAGGCCAGTTTTCTGTGTATTGATTGGTTATGTGTGCCTAAAACACTCTATAAATGAATTTTGTAAACTTTCCCTCTTTCTCCTTCGGGCGCGTAGCAAAAAACACGTTTCTAAGTGAAACTCCGTTTTGAATTATCCCAGGAAAGCAATTTTTTGTTATGTTGTTGCGCTAACTGTGCCCAGTATGCACCATAAAGTGATTTTGTAAAATATACCCCCTTTCCGCCCATTGGCGTCGGTGGGGAAGGGGATAGACAAAAAACATGTTTCGAATAGTAACTCTGCTCTAAATTATCTCAGGAATGCAATTTCTTGAAGTTTGGGTTGATTATGTATACCCAACACACACTATAAAGGAATTTTGTGAATCCCCCTGCCCCTTTGACAGGGAACAGGGCAAAAAGACTGGGGTTTTCAACCGATTTAAATTAATTTTTTTTAATGAGATTTTTATATTAATAAATTATATATAATTTTGAGAATTAGTTTAAATATAGTGACCAGAGAAGCGGGCAATGCCTGCTAGTTTATTTATTTTTCTGATGCACTACTTGACTGAAAATGGCTGTTGTGAAATTCAAGTTCTTGGCGAAAAATGTCTGGTCTACACTTTAGCGACAAAATTTAAAAAATTGCCCAGAATTATCTTTAAGTATATTATTATTATTTAATTTTAAAGTTATAATGACGTTGTTTTGTTATATGCATAAGCAAATTTAATTTTTGATATTTTTTTATTATTCGCGTAAGAATATATTTCTTTTTATGTCGAAAAAAAAAAAAATTTTTTTCATAAACTTTTTTGAGTACAAGTAATTTTAAAGCTAATATTTA
This sequence comes from Salticus scenicus, assembly GCA_963930645.1. NCBI lineage: Eukaryota > Metazoa > Arthropoda > Arachnida > Araneae > Salticidae > Salticus > Salticus scenicus. The sequence goes on along the minus strand of OZ005654.1, from coordinate 163,615,143 downwards.
AATGTCTAATTTTAATAATGTTTTTGCTTTCATATAATTATACATTTATAGATCCTTTTCTGCATTAAAATTTAAGAAACTGGAATAAAATAATAGTCATAACAATAATTGCTAAATAGACATAGCATGACAGACATACTTAATCGTTTGTTCAACTTATTTCAAATTTATTCATAATCCTCGTATATCTCTGGTAATCACTATAACAATCATCATTACCGTCATTATATGTTCAACTTAGAAGACATATAAAATTATTTTCATGTAAAATGATACTGTTGAAACAATACTTTGCCACCAGAAAGAAATATTTATAACGTCATTCATTTATTATTCAGCCATTTAGAGGCTGTTGTCCCGTACATTCGATGTGAAAAGCATCATGATACCAATTTTTCATATAATGTTTACAGGTAATAAGACAGTAGAACCAGTCCAGATGAACCTACGCATTTCGCTGAGGAATGCACATCTTCTGCATGACTGCTAGAAACATAAAGAGGAATGTCCCGATAAAATGCTTTTTACATATATATACGTAATTACTAGTAACTTGAATCCAGGATCTGACTAAGGTACTTTTGTGTGCAGCGGCACTATCCAATTTCCTTGCCATCCTCTCCTGACATTTTTTAACGAGGAATTAATAGCAAAATTACAGTAATAAAAATTGTAGCATTAGATTACAAAATAGATTTTATATAAAAATTCATAAAGATTTGATATGGTCAAAAGGTTCTGCTTTTGAAGCTGACAGACGGGAAAAGCCGGGTTTGATCGTAGGTTGCGATCGTTGACCTAGACTTTCAGAGTTTTCCGTGTTTTTTTTCCGAAACTAACGAGATTACAGGTTAGAACCCATTAGAAAGATCTCATGAGGGCATCCCATCCAGGTTTAGGTTTCAATAGAGAGGCTTTAATTCATACGCAACAACACCACCATAAAACTTAATAACTATTTAAAAATTAAATAATATTTTACAACACAAAAATGTGTTGTATTTATTATTGCACGAACATAAGTCTTTTAGAATGACTGTTATACTGAATGATTACACAGTTCTAGATCTAAAACTTTAATTCAATAATTTTGGCTGATTTTTATGTTTTTTTTTTTTTTTTTTTTTTTGTGCTGAAACCGAAAATAAAGACAAATTTTCTCTATTACGCATAAATTTTTGTCAATACAGGGTGTCTACCGACACAATTTCTTCCGTGACTCTTCCACCAATATAATTATTTAGTAACTTTTATAGAACGTCTCTGTGATAAATTATAATTGATAGAAAAAACTCATTTAATTTTCAGTTTCAGCACACAAACAACATATGTATCATCTAAAATTATCAAATCAAATTTTGCTAACATTATTTTTGTAGATCAGTGTTATACAATTAATGTTATACAATTAATTTTATTCAACAACTGTTATACACTATTTCTATTTTTAACTATCCATATTCTGCAACACAGATGTAATAATAAAAATACACTGAAGGACTGGAATTGATAAGTAATAAGTAAAAAACTTTGAATAATCATCATAAAATCCAAACAACTCGCAACATTTGTTTCTAGTCGAAATAAAACACGATCCTACCCTTCGTCAGGTGAACAAAGCAGGCACGAATGCTGCAAAAAAGCTTCATAATATATATATATATATATATTTAAGTTAATTTATATCGCAAATTATAATTCATTTTACATTTTTAACATTCAAACATAAAAGACTTTAATTTTTTTTTTTTTTTTAATCAATGTACTTATTACGTAATACATGTACTCAATAAACGTTAACAGTATTATAGTATAATAAATATTAGACTATGATACTGTTAACGTTTAATGATTTAAAATGGAAGGGGAAAAAATTAAAAATTAGTTATCAGGAAGACATTTTCTTAAAACTTAAAATTTTGAATTTTACTTTCTAAATTGAAATAGTTTTCGAGAAATTGTAATATACTTCACATTCTTATATTTCAATGCATGGGTATAGAAAATGTTATAACTTTAACACAATAATTAAAAAAAAAAAAAAAAGTTTTAAGGGGATGTTGGACATTAAAAAGAATTCTTTAAATTATTGACTTACAATTATAAAAATTTTCATACATATGCATTGAAATGTAAAAATATTATTAATACATATATTTAACGTTTTTGAAGTTTAAAATCAAATCAAATTCAAAATGTAATTTTTTTTTTTTTTTTTTTTTTTTTTTTTAATATTTAAAATGTTTCCTGGTAATAATTATTTTTAATCCATTTTGCATTATTATAATTTAACAATGTCGTCGCTCTTATGACAAACAGGCGGAACTTAAAAATTACTAACTTTTCAGATATGAACCATAAATCCCTTATAACTAGCCAACCAATAGGAAATGAGTAACGCCACCTTAACATGTCATAGACCACCTGGGCTTTTCAAAATAAATTAAATTAAAATTAAATAAAATAAATAAATAAATAAAATAAATAAATAAATTATACAAATGAATGCTGTAGCTTTTAAATTCATGTTTTAAAATATAATTGAATCAATATTCAAAATCCCTCAGTTATAAACAACACTGTAATATCGATTACATCACAGTGTATAATATCGTAAGTTTAACATAATTTCTCGAATAATTTTAGTTATTCATTTTATTTGCCCATCAGGTTGATTTACCAAACAATATTGTTAATTTAGTTTTCCAAAATAGGATTTAGTTGAATGCTAAATGATAGATAATAGTTCGTTTACGTGTATTGCCAAGTATGCTTTATCAAAAAACCAAAAGCAGTTATAAAAGCCAGCTTTTTCAATGCATTGAATAAAAAATATTGATTTTTACTACTTATCCTCCGATAATCAACTGTTACATATTGAAAAAAAGATGTTTGTGTACTTATTAATTATCTGAACATTATCTCATAGAAATCTAAAATGTTTTGCTAGATGTTTTATATTGCGCTTTGCATGATTCAACTCATAATAAAAAAATATGACTAAAGCGATTTTTCTCCGGACGGATTTCCCTAGAATCTGATGAGATTGGTCATTTTGAAATTTTACTTTTAGAATACAATTTCTGGTAACAATCAATTAAGTATTATTAATAATTATGATTTGAAAATTTTTCGATTAGCCATATTTTTAAAACAATTGTTAATATTTTTATATTTCTTTAAGGTTTTTATTTTTATTTATTTTTATTTTTATTTATTTTTATTTATTTATTTATTTATTTACTGTGTGATGTACAACTTGAAAAATTTAAATAATATTTCAAGAACGTTTAACGAAATGTATTAAAAATAAATAAATAAATAAAATAAAATAAAATTTTTATTATAAAAAACTCTTTTTTTTTTCTATCTCTCTCTCTCTTTCTTTATCGTTTTAACTTTTCTTTCTTTCTTTCTTTTTCTTTTTATTAAAAATATTATGTTCAACAAAATACTTTTATAAATAAAAGTTTTTATTTAACTAAAAATTTAATAAAAACTTTTTATAAAATAAAATATTTATAACAAAAACTATTTAGTAAAATTCACTTACTAATGTATACATATAATAAAAAAAGATATTTGTGTGTGTGTTTGTCCGAAGCATTTTAGGAAAACGGCTGATCGCAGAGGTACACAAATTTGCATGGAGGTACGTAATGACCTCTCCTGATGACCTCCAAGCCCGATGTTCGAATTTTTGATTAGTTTTCTTTTAATTAGAATTTTTCTTTTATTGAAATTGGATTTTGCCACAGTGTTTCCGTTTCACGCTAAAAAACAAGTCGTTTCCATTTGAAAGTAAATGTGAGGTATTTATTACATTGGTCAATAGCTCAGTCGGTTAACGCGTCAAGTTGTTAATGCGATGGTCGTGGGTTTGATACTCGGTGGCGGATTTTAGTTACTAAAACGCACAAATTAAAAATTTCAGTTCCAAAAAAAAAAAAAAAAAAAAAAAAAAAAATACACTGGAGCCTTAAAAATTATAAAATAAATGTTTATTCTTGAAGAGGTATGGCTGTAAAAAAATCAATGCGTCATCAATAAGTAAATTTTAAAGAAAAATAGAGATGTTTCACCTTTGCAAGAGATGAAATATTTTAACTAATCAAAATATTTTTAAAAGCATTCGAGAACAACATTCGAGATTCTTTTTATATTTGTTAGATTTTAGATTTTTTTATTTTTAATTTAATTAAAATATGAAAATAATTTCCTTATAATAGATTGAAAATTAGCCATTTAAATATTAGTTTTAAATTTAGTTGTTACCAAAAAGTTTTCCAGTTCATTGTTTTCGACTTAAAAAAAAAAAAAAAAAAAAAAGAAAGAAAGAAAGAAATATATTTTCACGCGAATAATGAAATTTTGCTACTGGATAATTAAAATATTTAATAGATGTTGGGATACAGTCATCTTTGGAATCGTAGTTCTTAAATAATAACAAATCTACCTTTCGCTGATAAATATCCAAATTGAAGTACTCGGAATAGACCTTTCTACAGGCAGTGGTAAACTGGACCAGATGCAGTGCGGGCGGAAAAAGTAGGCAGCAGGTACCCGAAACAAGGTTTAGGGCGATTCCAATGTAGGTTTTTTTTTTTTTTTTTTTTTTTTTTTTTTTTTTAAGTTTTAGTAAAGTTAGTGCATACTGTAATTTTTATATTTACAAACCTTTAATAAAATAGAATTACTATGAATATATTGGAAAATTAATATTTGCAGGTAAACTCAATTTTTTTCATAAATCTAGCTGGATAAAATTATAAATAAATATATAAATGAATAAATAAATACTATTTCTTATGATTTATTAATAAACTTCATTATATTTATGAAGATACGGGGGACTAAGTAGAGAATAGGGTGAAAAGTGTTAAAAAACGCAATTCATTATTTTCATATACGTTGCTAAATTTCCACATTTATCATTAAATTACTTCAGAACAATGTAACGTCAACCTAAAATCTAGTCTTATGAAAATATGCAGGTTTCGATTCCTCAACCTTTAAAAAAGTGTCTAAACCCTTTTTCAGAAATGAATCCTAAAGTTTAAAAAGTTTTAAGAAATAGTTATTAACAAAGTTTAAAAAGTATTGGTTAAAATAGTCAGATTCTAAAATAAAAAATTTTATCTATGATAAAATTTATTAAGCATCATTCATTAGTGAAAATAGTGAGCAAATCAGAATATAGTATTTCATCACGTGACATTAATCAACCAACCAAATTACAGCGAGTAATCACTATATAATCAGTCGAGCACGATACTATTTTGCCTTAGTGGAAATTTCATCCATGGGGAAACTATTTCAAAAATATAAATTTTTATGATAATTATCATCATTAGATGCATTATTTATTCTGGTGGTAACTATCATTAATAGATGATAACATAAAAAAAATTCGAAAAAAAAATAAGCCAACTTTCCAAAATAAATGCAAGAAATCCCACGTTCCTGAAATAAATGCAAAAAGTTTGAAAGTTTCTAAATAAATTCTCATACGATAATTTCTATAACCGTTATTAGACGTTCAAAGAATGTTTCGGTGCTGCTTGGGGTGAACCCGAGAATCAGGTTTTTAGCAGTAATTCTGTGAGTCTGCAAGTTTGCTATCAGCATACCTCAAGAACAAGGATTAACAGAAATCCAAAGTCAGTATTCTAAATCTGCGTCAGACTAATAGTCCGTATATAGGGACATACAAAACTATTCAAATACATTATGTGTATAAACGGAATTGTAGGTAGGTTCTGTTTAACATCTTTAGATTACAATTGCACTAAACAAGATTAAATTGGTACATATATATATATATTTTTTAGTACGCACAGAAGAACGTTTCAGATAGAATATGGTATAAAAGTTATTTATTCTTTGTGGAATGAAAGTTATTTATCCTTTGTGGAATAAAAGTCATTTATCCTTTGTTTAGAGGGACACACAAATGATGTCTTACGTATAGAAAAGACTCAAAATGCATTTGAAGTTGTATTATGATTTTTATTTATTTATGCTTTTGTTTGTGTATTGTGCTAAAGTAAAATACACTGTTTTGTGCATACATAATTTACAGATAATATACTTATTAGTTAATAAAATTAGTCTAATGAATTTGAGAGAGTACCGTGAGCGACAATTCTCTGGAAATTTTGATTTTTTTTTTTTTTTTTAAAGTTAGAAACAGCCTTAAATGCTTTATGAATGTAGGTATGATATTCAACACAGAAACATATTTGAAATAAAATTGTTTCTAAAACGATTTTGAACTTTTATTCAATGTACTTTGTAAATGTTCAAATACACATCTATTATCTTCCATCTTAAAATGTAATTGTCTAATGTACAGTAATAGAAAGTAAGGTGAGTGCTCCACTAAATTTTTCCTACATTTGTGTTATTTCTTCTGAGAAATAAAACTGTTAACCAATAAATCCAAACACTTTTAAAATAACGCTCAAAGAAAAGTATTTTTGTTATTTTTTTTAATAAAAAAATTTCTTGATAGGTATATTAATATCTCTTGCAAAAATTTTATAATTACTTGAAACATTCTAAAAACTGAACTGTCGCTTCTATTTTTGTCATAATAGTTGAAAAAAAATGAGAAATTATTTGAAGTACATCCCAGACTATTTAGTTAAGTTCCATTAGAGCTGTTTCCTTGTGTGTTTAACGTAAAAGAAAAAGAAATATATTAGCGAATTTTAAGATCAACTTTGAGTGAAAACTTGTCGTCTGCGGACAAACATGCTAAAGAGATCTTTCCTTCCCAGTCGACTGAAGAAGTGGCCTTTTGTGTCGTATGGGAGAAAATCCTTTGGCAATAATAGCAGACGACATTGCGGAGGTGTCGAGAGATTGATGAAATCAGAAGAGTCGTTTTGAAGAGGTGCTTTTATTCGTTTTTGAAAATGAGCTTATCAACTAACCAATTATGATTTCATCAAGCAACTATTTAAATAGTGAAAAAGAAGAAATATATTACAAAATAGCTAAAACTTTACAAAAAGTTTTGTTAAATATTTTGAAATATGTGCTAAAAAGCGAATTTGGAGAAGCATTTTGTTAAAGAGCTAAAATTTTAGGAAAATGATTTGTAAAAACTTTAAAATACAAGACAAAGAAACGAAAAAAAAAAAAAAAAAAAAAAAGTACTACTAAGAGGAAAAATTTAATTAAAATAATAATTAAATACTTTTAATGGTTCTTTTACATATGAAAGAACACAAACTCTCGTGTATTAATATGTAATGAGACTACATTATATGAAGTTAAATATTATGCAAGCTGATTAACGTGAATGTACATATTTTTTTTTCATATTATAATTTCCTTCACGGTTTAAATTATAGTTACTGCTAACCATATTAAACATACAGTTTACATTAAAATCAATAAGGACGAAATAACGTGCATTGGGCATAGATTATGAAGCATAATTAAGAGAAAATCGTTACAATAGTTTTATATCATCAGTGAAAGTTTCTAAGCGAACAATTTCATTGAAATTAGAGAATTCGCTCTATTCAGGATGTAATGATTATTACTAATACACAGTTAATAATTTTTAATACTTTCCAACAAGGTTGAAAAGCGTTAATGATTTAAGTTTGTCTATCTGTTTGTCTGTCTGACTGTCCGCGCTCTAACTCCCGTAAATATTCATGGAATTTCTTGAAACTAATATATGATATTCAAGTTCATTATCGGATATACCCTATTGAAAATGGAGTGAATATTTCTGCTGGTTTTTGTACAGGGACACCCGAAAGTTTTCTAAGGACTGAGTTCTATGAGAAGTATTCTGAGAAGTACATTTTAATACATTTACTTTACACAAATATTAATTAAATTGAAATATGTTATTCAAGTTCATTATCGGATATTTTTAATTGAAATTGAAGTAAATACCATCACTGGTTTGTGTACACGGACATTCGAAAGTATTCCAAAGCATCGTGTTCTGAGAAAGATATTTCTATAAATCATATTTTAATAACTTTACTTTGCACAAATCTTAATGAAATTTAATTATGTTATTTATATGCACAAAGACTACTTTCTATAGAATATAGTATGGTTAGCAAGAAAATTTACAGGGCCACTGAAAAATACTCATATGCATTAATGGCTATTATTGAAAATTTTCTGATTGCATTTTTGTTTACATTAAGCCTTTTTAAAACATTTTCTAACATTTTTTAAGTTTGAATATGATTTGAATTTCTGTATCTGTCTGTTTGTCTGTCTGTCTATTTGTTCTTCTGCCCGCATCCAGTGCTCATAAATATTTTCAGAATTTCTTTAAAATGATATGCGTTATTCAAGTTCACCATGGAATATTCCCTATTTAATACTAGCAGGCTACGCCCGCTTCGCTGATCACTGTATTTAAATGAATTTTGAAAAGAACTGAATCACCATTTATTTTTTTATATCACATGATAAATAAAAACTATATACATACATATATATACCTACATTGAAATCGCTCTAAACCTCACTTCGGGTACCCGTTGCCTATGTTCCCCGCTCTTTATACTATGTTAAATAAAATACTTCTTCCGTTTTGCTTTCGCGGAGGACCAAAATTGTGATGGCATGTGTCTAGACCACCTGTAGGGGTGAATCTCAGACCGTCACCAATTGCCTTTTGCGTAGCACTGGTGCGATGTAATACCCAACCAACCAACCATGCACTCGTTTTGCAACAATGCTCCATGCTCTTATGTGAATGATTCTCAAGAATGAATCAGCAATTGTTTACAAATTTAATAGGTTATGAATGGGAAATAAGTACGCTGTAGTTTAAAAATTGCAGCGCTTAGAACTTCAAAACTGATAATTTTTAAAAAGTTATTCATTATTTTTTAATATTAGACTGTTTTTTGTCAATATTAGATTCTATTTTAAAATAAAAGCAATCGAATGATGTCGCGTTGGGAAATTTTGCAACGTAATAACTTTAAATCTAATAACTTGATGTATATAGTATTCTCACAAAAAATGAACAGTTTTTAGAGCTCCTTTAAAAAGGTATAACATCTATGCAGTATCTTTTTAAAAAATTCATCAGTTTTTACTAAAAAAAATAGCCGACTTTCATCACCAAAGTAGTTAAATCTAGACCAATCAAAAATAGGAGGGGTCTACCCGGATGTGTTCCGCCGACAAACTCTCTGCTTTATTCATATAGATGGCATTAATAGGTCCTTTGCAACGATTTTGTGTGCAGGGACACGGACACCCCAAAAAATGTAAATGTATTGTGTAATAATGTAGGCAAAGAACACTGAAGTTATGCAATATAACCATTACACCACATGATTTTTAGTTTTTGCTAATGGCTCTTTTACAGGTAAAAGAGCAGCACAAAGTGTCGTGTATTAATATTTAATGAGGCTATAATACGTATTGTTAAATATTATACAAGATGATTAACGTGAATAATTTATTTTCATAATATATTTTTATTTGTTGTTTAAATTATAGTTATTGCTAACCATATTAAATAGCCAGTTTATATCAAAAGGAAAAATGATTAAAAACATGCATTGTGTATGGATTATGGAGCAAAATTAAGAGAAAATCCTTGCAATATTTTTCTACCATCAGTGAAAGTTTCTTTCAAAACGAACAATTTTATTCAAATTAGAAAATTCGCTTTATTCAGTATTGGTTATTACTGACACACTAACGATTTTTTAAATTAAATTTACAAAGATATCGTAGTACGAAAAAAGGAAATGTAAAAAATGGTATTCATTTAAAGACCAGCATGTATATATGCAGAAAAAAAAAAAAAAAAAAAAAAATATATATATATATATATATATATATATTATATATATATATATGTATATTATTTTCAATTAGAAATGCAATGTTTTACTGAAATAATAAGCAAGTCTTTTACTTTTCTATAAAGATGTCAATTTTATTCATTTTATAATATTATAACACCATTAAAATAATCTTAAAAATTAATGCCAGCTAATTTTAATGTATCGAGTTTGTCGGTATTTATGCCTGTAAACAAATCATCTGTGTTATACATATTTTATTTCTATAAGAAACATACTATAGTATATGTAAATACCGCCAAAAAAAAAAAATTCATATTGTTTGACGTACATAATATTTTAATAATGCATAGCTTAAAATTTCCATACATTTACTCCTATGGACTGTAATATCGCCGAAATGTATCCGAAATTTTTGTATTATCTATAAGCGAGTAACACTGTAAAAAAAGAAAAGAAAAACTGTTACGTTGCCTACAAAATATCGTATACTATGCAAAACATACTTAATTTTATTTTATTTATTTATTTATTTATTTATTAGCAGAACAATACAGAAAATATTAGTAAATAGCAGTTGTTTCCCCTGTAGGATACAATGTAAAAAATCTCGCCTTAAATGGCATTCTCCAATTCTATCAGCCGGGATCCAGCCATAGCCCTCCATAAAGTAGGCGATACTATTACATTTGCAGCCACAGAAGCACAATTTGAGTTGTTAGCACATCCCAATCCTACTTTGTTACAAAGTTCTCTATATGCAAAACAGAATAAAATATGTGATGAAATCTGTCTCAATGATTACGGAATTTTTCTGATTTCAGAAATAATGGTTCTTTTAACAGACTGAGATGTAGTTTTACGCCAAGTTCCTGTAGTTTTAGAAAACAAGAAATTTTCTATAGGAAAGTTACAGAAATTTTCTATAGGAAAGTTACAGAAATTTTCTATTTTTTTTTTTTTTAGCAGATTTTTTTTACGATGTAGTGAATTTTACTTAAACCCTTTTCACTAAGAGAATCTTGGTAAAATATATGATTTTTGTGAAAATCGAAGCATTTTTACGAAAGGTAGAGCATAAATTGAATACAAAGGCAGCAGAATCAAAGTCTTAAACATAGTTCTACTTTGTTGAAAAGTTGTACAAAAATAAAAATGTTAAAATTAAAGAATAAATAAATAAAATAAATTATATATATATAAGCCATTCGATTAATTGAAATTAATATTTAAATAATAATAATAATAATACATTTAAAAAAAGAAAATATATTTCAAAACATGTTTTTTTTTTTTTTTTTTTTTTTTGTGTGTGTGTGTGTGTATTGAAAATAAAAAAGCCCAGAAGAAAAAAGATTCTGTCAGGGACAGAATTTAGTTTAGTACGGAGGACTATTATTTTCAATCTGTAAAATTTTTATTTTATTTTTTAATTTTTAATTTTAATTTATTCTTTATATCATTTTTTGACCGTAAAACCGGGCCACATACTTTTTAAAATGACTGAAAGGAATTAAAATGAAATGTTTCCACCTAAATTTCCTACTTTCAGTTAATTTTAAAAAATCCAATTGTCGTGTCGAAAAACTGTTTGCACCCCCTTAATTCAGAAAAATCGTCCCTTTCATTTGGTACCGAATTTGTAACGATAGGACTGATATTTCTAATTTATTTTCCCCGTTTTCTTTGTGTTACACAAAACTGGTCTACAAAATCTGGCGAGGACGTTTTTACTCAGATTGAAACTAATAGTCCTCCTAGTCCTAAAAAGGCTTACAAAATAATAATAATAATAATAATAATAATAATAATAATAAGTTTTCAATGAGTAATTCTTATTGAAAACGCATTAGCAAATAATCATATAAAAACCGGAAATCATTTTAAATGATAACAAAAATACAATGGAAAAGTAGGCGTTAACCTAAAGGTGTGAAGTATTTCTTAGTATCTGCCCCTACATTTCGTTCAACGCCCTTATTAATTTGTCACAACATGATCGATTTGTACAGATGTTAAGCAGATAAATTTCTTTTATAATAATGTTACTGTAAAGTATTACTTTCTTATATAACGATACTAATTTCCCCTAGCAATAAATGAAAACTTATTTAAAATATAGTAATCATCGAACAATTTTTAGGGATAATATTTTAATTACAACAATTTTTAAAAGTGTTTACAAATTTGATTCATCGCATCAGTTTGTCTACCTTTTCAAATTCACTATGGCAGATTCACTGCTGAAAATAGTATAAAATATGGCAGCTAGATTGTGTACAGTTACTTACAGAATATTTTTGATACATTATGGTCTATAAGAAGCATTTTAAAAGCTTTATACTGCGCACAGTATCGAAATCCCATTATTTAGGTATACACAAAATCTTTTGTCCTGCCCCGATCTAATGAGTTTTAATGTGTAAAGAATGACCGTAGAGCGACTCCGTAGAGGATTTTGTTTGACTCCTCAAACAAAATCCTGTAGAATGAAATAAGATTATCGCAATTTTTAGGTTTACAGGACCTCAGAATGCAATTCATATGCATTATTCGATGTGAATGAAAATTCCGTTCTGTAAATTTTTAGTTCTCTAAGTGGCGCTCAAGCCGTTTGTGATTTACTCAGAGTCTACAGAGGGGTGACCATTCCGGGGCCCACCGTGTAGTTTTTTGTGGCCCAGGAGAAGACTAATGATATTTAAAGTTTGACAATTTTTGTTAGCACATTAAAAATTAATAACTCCGTTCTGACTTTTCAAAATTAAAATGTCTTTCAACTATTATAATATCTCAAGAATCACGCTGCTGTAATGAAATATTATTAGATCTATTATTCATTCTTTTTATTATAGTCATTAATGTATAGTCATAAATTCACGATTCTATTGTTAATTTATGAATGAAAATAATTTCAATTAATGTATTCTGCTCCGAGTCTTCACCTTGCCCTCCCCCGAAAAAAAGTATATACATGCATGATACGTACGCTCACATACATATATACATACGGTTCGGCCCTCCTGAATAAAATAGATTTCCAATACGGCCCACCAACAAGTGTTTTCGGTTGGACAGACCTGTCAAGAGTATTGGTGACTATATGACAGGGAATGGTGCGTTTGCTTTTGCTGCATGTTATGACTCGCGCTATCAGTAAAAAAATTGAAGGTAAACTTAATCAAGTCTGAGGGTACAGTAGACTCCCGATTATCGGCGGCGGATTATCTGCGGTTCTCAAGGGCCTGAATTTAAAAGGGAATTTAAAAATACAGAACAAACTTATTACAAGAAAAGATCGAAGAGAGTAATGACCTTCAATGCTTTTGGAGATATTACATGATTATTGACAGCATTTATGTCATACACACTGCTTGGGAAGCAGTTAAGCAGTCTACATTGGTAAGGTCTTGGAGAAAAATTTTACCAAATGTGGAAAATACTTTGGTAGAGTTTATAGAAGAGGAAGAAATTTCTGCTCATGATTTGGCAAATTTAGCTAAATCTGTTACTGGAGGGGAAAAAGTCAATGAAGGAAACATTGAAAAGTAGATTAATTGTGACGCCAATGATCCAGGTATTGAACACCTTACAGATGAACAAATTGTGGGCCAAGCATTAGACCCAGTTAGTTTCAGAAGATAGTGAAGAAGAAGAGGAAGAAGGAGATAAAACTCAGCAGAGGATGAGCTACGACGCAGCCCTAGCACATGCAGATGGACTTATAAAATATCTCGAGGAACAGGATGATGTATCACTTTGTGACAAAATGCTGATAAAGAAACTGCAATCGCAAATTAAAAAAAGGTGTTTTAGTACAAAAATGCTTCACCGATTTTTTTGTTAAAAAATAGAGCAAAGTGTAAGTAGAAATTTTTATTAGTATGTTAAATTGTATATGTAGGCCATGCTTAACTGTTAATTAAATAGTATTCCTCAAAAGGCTTTATATTTTGATTTATATCCCTTTTTTGACCATTTTGCGGATTATCCGCTGATTCGATTATCCGCAGTTGTCTATTCCCCGTTCGCCGCGGATAATCGGGAGTTTACTGTATACAAATTTTAAACAATATATGGGGCTACACAAAAGTAATTATTTAAGGTTCTTTTTTTTTTTTCAGAAATAAATTTATAAAGATGCTTTTGTGAGGGAAAACAAAGGAAAAATTCAAAGGAATAGTTTTTTGAGTACGGTAAGAAAATAAACAAACTGCATATGCATATCCCTAACTGTCATATTTAATACTATGTTTTTAATAACTTTTAATGACTAATCAATATCTGTTGTCTTATCATTATAGTTAAAAGTTAATTAGCCTTTGTATTCGTGTCTAATTTGGGTTTGTTTTTGATGTATTAAATTTTCACCAATAATAAAAATCACTAAATCGAAAAATCCGTAACTCAAGTTCATATCGTAGTAGTCATTGTGCACAGATTATCATAAATGAATATAAAATTAGGTGATTAAAAAACAAGTGTTATTTGCATGAAATATAGAATGAAAATCCCGTGGTTAATCTTTCCTAATGCAATTATTTGAAAAATAAGATGATAAATAAAAAGGAAAAATGATAGAAATCCGGCCATCGAACTCACATAGAAATCGGAGAAAGGTGTTGGATTTATTTTCTCTAAAAAGAAATTTTTAGCTTTCGGTTATAATTATATTTCTTTATTCTTTAAGGAATGAAAATGTGATTCAATGTTGATTACTTGTGTTCATTTTAAAAATATTGCCACTTACAATTATAATATAGAGGCTAAAACTGATGTTTACAAACACATGCTTGGATGCCAAAAAAAAAAAGTTTTATTTATTTACTTTTTTATTATTATTATTTTTCTTTTTTTATCCAAGTAATTTTCCTAAGCTGACTTATTACTGTTTTCTCTATAAATTATAAAACTGTATGGATTCGTGAAAATTTTAGACTTCTGATTTTCGATTTATAGTGCCCTTAACACGATTTGATCATTACAAAAAATACTAACGTGTATCTGTGAATATGTGTACGTTACCAAATTTTTACGGGCGCTGTATCTCAAACAGTAATGCACGGAAATCCACGAAATTTAAAATTTTGTTCGACCAACATGTAAATTGGTGTTGATTAGATATTGACGAGATATCCCTTTGCAGAGGGAATATTATCCCGCCATTCCCCTCAATTACGGTATGGCTATACTTCAACTTCTAACCAATGACGCACCGAACTTTATGTGTATCGGATGGCTTGTGATATCTATCTATAGGATATGAAAAGTTACACCAAATCAATTTGGAATGCATTGCATATCGGCTGGTAGGTGGCGCCGTTATGCAGTCCTTTTCAGATTTTAGGTAATTTTCTGACCGATTAATATATTAGAATGAGATAGAAAAAATCTTTGTGATGGCCATATAGAAAAAAAGTCATTTACATATTATGAATGCGAGGTTTTTTTTTTTTTTTTTTTTTTTAAACGAGTTTTATTAAAAGTAATTGATGACTATTAATGTTAATTTGTAAGATTTACTAGAAACATTCATAATAATAAAAAGAAGAAATACTCATATGTATATTATTCCTTAATTTTCAAGAAAAAAATATTATGTTCATTCTCCATATCGTATTTAAATTTCCTAGAAAATTGAGCGTTTTTTTAGGAATCACAAAATGTTTTCCATAGAAATGTATGGTGTATCATTCATAATTATAACAGAAATGTAAACATATATTCGGATATAGATGTTGCCCTTAGTAAATAATTGCTTAAGGTGCATATTCAATCGTTAAAAACTACTTCAAATCAAGTGAAATTGATATAGTTACTGAGATAAACTGTAATTATAAAAATAATGCATTTAGTGTTAATGGCTTGTAATTTTGTTGTAAGTAAATAGATACTTTAATTATAAATGCATGCATAGGTTTATGCATTTGTTACAATTTACTGGCGGTAAAATTTGAAAGTAAAGTTTAATTTTTTATGTATGCCATATTTTGTCCAACTTTCAACTATTTATGTAAAACTCACATTATATTAATTTTTTGAAAAAAAAAAAAATCTAATAAATAAATAATTATTTAAATTTTAAAAATTGCACAATATGACTTAGGTTTTTAACGCCTAATTATTAGTGTATTTGTATTGTTTTATAGTGTATTTGTTTATTTTTATACGTACTTAAAACATGCCAAAAAACACTTACCTTTTCTTTTTATCCCCCCCCCCACCCCGAAAAAAAAAAAAAAAAAAAAAAAAACCTTGTACGAACGCTGTATATGATTCAATTGAATAGTAAGATTCGGAAATAGGTCATACAAACGGCAGAATGATAGAATGCGGCAAATTACAAGATATTTCACGATTTTTCCGCCCCAGTTCCGCCTCATTTCCTCCCTAATGTTTATAAATGTTTTTTTTTTTTTTTTTCAATGCAGAAGAATACCTTATCCGATAATAAGTTGAAGAATCTGTTTAGTAATTCAAATTTTGCAATCTTTACTTTACCAACCGTTAACAAAATTATTCAGAGGCTTAGGTATTTAAAAGTTCATTTTATCATAGCAGATTTTTTAAGACATAAACTAGGAAGTTTTTTACCCGAATTTGATAAGCAATCTTTAAATGAAAAAAATAATTGTTCTACTTTCACGTTTCATTAATTTCTTCTCCAATTTAACGTCTGTTTGAGTGAATATTAAACAAAATAAAATTTTAAATGATTTTCCTAGCAAGCGCAATAAAATTAACTAACAATATATATATAGTATATATATATATATATATATATATATATATATATATATATAGAGAGAGAGAGAGAGAGAGAGAGAGAGAGAAGTAGATAGATATTAAAGCATTGTAATATAGTAGAATTAAGAGTAACAGAAGATTAAATGCCCCCGAAATCCTCAATAACCACAAAGAATTAATTTATAACTAGTAAATTATATAATCTGAGAAGTCTTTAAAAAGGTATAAAAACAATTAACAAGTAACAGCTATTGGGAATTGTGAGTCAGTTTAAATACGCACCAGGCTATCGGACTACCAAAAAGTGAAAAAAAAGTAATAGCTATAACATGATATGAAAAAAAAATAAATAAATATTTTCCTAGAAAGTTGTCTTAAATTATTATAGGAAACAAGACCATAAAAAGAGAGCGAAGCTATAGAAAATTGTCAAAATCAAGTATGGAAAAATTAATAAGAAAAAGTTCATTAAAAACAATTTAGGACCAATACGCTCAAACAATAGAGATTTATCATCAGGGAGAAGCCATCTTTACAATGAGCACGTGACAATACAAGATTTCAAACTCTGGTTGCTATTAAAACAAAATAACCAGAGGGGGAGCTCTCCTATCTTGCATATAAAACAATTAAACGATTGGAAAAAATAAATAATTAAGCGCAAAAAAACAGTGCAGTGAACCGTAATAATCATCTTAAGAATTCAAGCCTCATGGAAATGAGCAAAACATTGTAAAATAGGGGATTAGTTTAGTTGTTATCAGCAGTATCGAAGATTAAAGATCACTGCATACATCCAAGGAGTCAGCAAAAATAACCATATACAGTCGAACCTCGTTAACGTGAATCTCAAGGGGGATAAAAAATATGTTCATGTTATCAGTAGTTCATACTATCAGTAACTCAGAAACTAATCTTCGTTTTGACGGAGGCTGTAGACACAGTTCATGCTAAAAGTAATTCACGTTAACGAGGTTCGACTGTGTATAAATAATAAATAATTCATTATTACAATGATCAAACACCAGTAAAGAAGACGTAAATTAATGAACAAATCACCACGTGTGGAAATGAAGCCTTATACAAAGCAAAAGATATTAAGAATTTAATGTGAATCATATTTGAAACATAAATGGATGAGATCATATATAGCAAATGTGATCAAAGTATAACAGAAAACAAGTAACATAAAAGAAAATTTTTTATAAAGTCAATTTCTACTTACAAACACTATCGAAAAAGTTTTTTTTAATAATTTTGAATAAGGAAATAAAAAGCGCACGTGCAAAATGAAACAAAAATAATTATAAGTTAAAAAAAAAAGTTTTTATATACCATATTTTAAATTTTCTGATGAATCATAGAGCTTTTATCAATGTGCATAATTTTTTTAAAGTGATAATGACGTCAATTTTGTGAGATGCATAATTTGACTTTTTATAATTTTTTAATGTTCACGTTTAATTAAATGTATTTATTTTTATGTCGAAAAAAACTTGTAATTTTTTTTTTTTTTTCCAACAATAAAAATTATAGCTAATATTTTAATGGCTATTTTAACGCTATTAGGATGTTATTTTTTTCATATTTTAATTAATTATAAGAAAACTAATAAAAAATTCGAAAATCTGACTTCGAAGTATTGTCACCGTGTTCTGAGCAATCCTGAAAGTTTCAAATTTCTAGCTAGTCGGGAAGTTAGTTAAAAATTGATTGCAAGATTTGTACAAGATATATATATATAGGGAGAGTGTAAACTAATAGTAGGAATTTAAAAAAAATAGTAATAATAATAATAATAACTAGAAGAAAAAGAAGAAGAAGAGGACACTTCGGCTCTCTCTCTCTCTTTCAGGTGTCCTAGTGCACATCGGAGCCCGATTTCTGAATTTTTTATTAGTTTTCTTTTAGTTAATTAACGAGTGAAAATAATAACTTCATTATAGCTTTTAAAATTAGTCATTTAAATATTAACTATATTTTTTTTTTGACATAAAAATAAATACGTGTAATTAAACAATAAAAATTATGTAAAAAAAAAATGCATATCTCCAAAATTGACGTCATTATAACTTTAAAATTTCATATATATGAATAAAATTTTAATATAGTTCATGATGCTAATATATGTTGTTCGAAAAAGATTATTATTATTATTATTTTATTATTATTATTTACTTTTTTTTAACAACTATCTTTTATATTTTTACTGTCAAGTCGTTGGTTAAAAAAAAAAATAAAAAAATAAAGCCCATGATGTCACAGTCGACAGAGTAGCCTTTCTTTACTACTATCTAAACTCTATGAATCATAAATTTGTTTTATTAGCGTTTATGTAGATCCTCCTGGGCGATTTTTTAAATTTTAGTGCCGAAATACAAATTTTTTTGTCAAGCCCTTTAATTTAGCAACAGCCATTTTAATCCAAGTAGTGCACCAAAAATATAAATAAAATATGAAATATCACAAGAAAAAAAAAAATCCCTTTTCGGCAAGCTTAAAGGCAAAGGTAGATTCCTTTACGTTAATATTACAAATGTAAAGAAATTTTACATATGGATTAATACTTAACCATTGGCTTTGTTCTCACACATTGTATTATTTAAGCCGCTATTCTGTTTTCAAGAAATTTAATTTTCAACTACAAAAGGGATTCAATCTACTTAAAATTTTAGGCTAGATTTATTGGTCTGTAAGTGTTTCAATTTTTTAGAACTCAAGCTCATAATCATTCAACAAATAAAAGTCTTAAAGATATCCAATCCCAGCAATGGTGAATCCCGGAGGGGGCTATTGGTCTACCCCCCCCCCCCCCTCCCTACCCAAGCTTAATCAAAATTATAATTTTTATTTAAAATCTATATAACTCTTGTTCAATATCTTTCTTTTAAAGAAAAAATAGAAACGTGAAAATGCACTTGTGACCTTACTATGGTCAAGCCCTGGTAAGCCTGGCGTTGCTATGGTCAAGTCAAATATAGTTAAGTGGTAGCGGTTTTGGATAGTTATTTCATTGTAATTTTTATTGAATTATTGAACGTTTTGTGTTGTGTTTTTGTGATTCTTATTGTCAGATGAGTAAAAATTGTGAAGTGAAACTGTTTTGGTTCACATAAGCTGGAGCATTAACATTAGTTAACATTTGACCATTTGACACCGCTGAATTTCAATGTTAATTATTATGAATTTAGTAAATTGTATGATTTGGCGAGATTTTGGTGACAAAACTTGCGACTTAGCAATGAAATTTGTGATTTGGTGGCAAAAGTTGATAGTTGACGACGAAATTTTTGACTTAGCGACAAAATTTGGCGAGCTTGGAGATGGAGAAAGGCAGCTTTGGCGTCATTATATTTTCGTTCCACGCGAAAACCTCATATCTCTTCACAGACCAATATCTTGTTTCGACAAGATAAAAAGTCAAAGGAAGCTGTAACATATTACTCTCAATCGTAAATTTTAAATTCTTGCCTAAACTGACATTCTAAACTATTCACCACAAACGATATTTGTATTAAGATTGACGTATTATTTTAATTTTATATTTTTAAATGATTAATTAAAGCTTTTAACAAGGTTTTTAATTAACACACTTCTATTAACTTGATAATGATGCAACTATTAATGTATGTAACGGAATTTTGCAATTCAATTTTCGGTAACTTCTTGTCGTCCAAAGGACCTGAAATTTTACACACAACTTCATAATCAATGATAATACTAGATAGAAGTGTTTCCAGGCACTTTTCCCATCAGGGGCAGGTTCCAAGGGCAAACAAAAAATCTATACTTGTACAAAACTATCGTATGTGACACAGGATTTGGATGTATTTGTATAATGTCGAGTGGCAACAATTAATTTTTTAATAAAGATTTAAAAGTATGTAATAGTTTTCTAAAACTTTTATTAGTTCATTTTTCAATAAAAGAGTGTTTTTTTTTTTTTTTTTTTTTTTTTTTTTTTTAATGGTATAATTTTATTTATCAAAATAAGGGAATTCGAGTAATGAAATACTTTAATTTAAATTTAAATTTTCATGAAAATAAACTTCAACGGAAAATTCATTAAATTCGCCCCTAGTTCATTTGTTAAAGGGATACCTAAATGTCCCCAAATTTATTACCTTTTCTACCATATGTCAGTTTAATTCGTTTAGCATCGATTTACAAGATTTTTTTTTTTTTTTTTTTTTTAACGATGACATTTATCTTTTACATTATAGTATCTATGTCATAAAGCTAAGTCTAAATCTGCTTAGCCCTAAGATATGTTGATTTTATTTACTTATTTTTTTATTAACTTTTATTTTATTTGTTTAAAATCACGGATAAAATTTTATTTCGTTTTTCTCAGTACATTGTTATAATTGTGACGTCATATTTTCTGTTCAATTAAACTTTTTTTTTTTTTTTTTAAATCAGATTATTATATTGTTTAAAAACATTATTAAAATTTTATTATATTTTCAGTGATCTTTTTTATTATCATTTGCACGTGACATAAGCATCAGATTATAAATTTTTGCAATGAAAGCTACAGAAAATGCCGGCTTCATCACAAGAAAAATCACTTTTAAACTTGTAACTTTTAAGCAATTCAAGTTATCGAAAAAGTTTAAATACAAAAGTTGTTCTTTAGGGTAAGGCGGTAATTCGCATGATTTGAAGTATTTTCCTATTTTCAATATTAAAGAAATTATGGGCAAATGAAAATTTCCACCCCCCACCATTTCCACCCCCTTTGAGCAGGATACCCCATCTACGAACTCGACCGAGATTTTTACTGTCCTGACAACATATCCCGAGCTGGTTAAATTTAAATAAAAATTACTCAAGTTATCGTGTTCACAACTTAACATGGGAAAAGGCGTTATACATATATATATATATATATATACCTATATATATATATATATATATAAACTTTTGAACGGAGGGTGGTTTTGGGTTCTAGGGGTCATGATCGGTGAAGATATGAAGAAATTTTTCAAAAGTCGTGTCATGAGAACCATTGCAATAGGTAGATCTCCTATAAGGAATCTACCTAAAAAGGGGGGGGGGGGTAAGACATAAATAATAGTCCATAAATGTTCTGTTTGTATCTGAGTATATAATTTTATAGAAACGAATGCAGTTTTAAAAATAATGTATGATTTAGTATACATGGTATGTAAGTGAAACTCTCCTTAAGAAATGTAAATAGAAATACTGGTAATACCAAACTTTAACGACACAGAATGCAGTGCACGTAGTACCCATTTTATAACGAGACTTTAAAATTTTCATTTATAATAAATAAATCTCTCAATTAACGAAATCGTTAAAATTATGAAAGAAACGGAGAAAATGTTTTTTGTACTTTCGAAAATTAATTTTAAATAATACATTATGCGGGTTTGTTTCGAAGCATTTCTTTTCTTTCTCTTTCTCTTTCTCTCTCTCTCTCTCTCTCTCTTTTTTTTTTTTTTTTTTTTTTTTTTCGAAATGGATATTAAACACACTTATTAGACTTTCATAATCACCATTATTTACGATGAATATTTTAATTGTGAAGCGTATTTTAAGGCATCTTATTAGCGTTTGACATCACACTTTTCCTTATCTATATTCTCGTTCTTACTGCTCTCGGTATCCTCTAACTCCTCTAAGTATTTTTCTCCAATGTTTCATGATCTAGAGACGACAACAAAAATCTGATATCCTCATATGTCTCATCAGTGCACAAATTTCATCAATGGCCAGATATTCTTTTACTTTAATAGTTGGGCAACTTCTTTAGGCAAGTTCAGACGTTTCTTTTTCTTCAATGCCTCTACCAAGCATCAAACGTAGTTAAAACTGGAGTTTGAAAGCCCACTCTTTCAAAATGTTATGATTCGGCAAAGAGAAATACCTTTGAGCTCGTAGTACATGTGTTTCTCAGTGGATCGTCATTGTAAACTTTGAGATAATTGATTTGGCTGTATCTTCCTGTATTGCTCTGTTTTCTATACTGAAAACTATTCTTCAAAATAGAAGGCATAATAAAATTTCACTCTTTTTTATGTTTTCTTTATCACAAAACCTTCTTTCACTTGCCCAAAATTGTCGCTAAAATCTCAAAAAATTCATTTTGTAATTTTTCGGTGTCCCTTAATTAGAGTGTCCCTTAGCCAGAAGTAAAGGCATTAAGGTTCCTTTTCAAAGAGACTGAGACCAGAGAAATTGTCCCTTAAATAGATGTGTCCCTTCTTCAGAGGTGTCCCTTACAAGAGGATTCACTGTATTTCGATTCTCAACCGATAAGCACTCAAATTGAAGTTCACGCGTAACACGTTTTCGCAGGCAGTACAGATACGAAACACAGATGTTTTGATGAGGAAATCTCTTCTGAATGCAGCGAGAACCCGAAGCGAAGTTTTTAAGAAATTTCAATCGACATTCTTTTTAGCTTTAATTTGTAAAGCGGTATTAAAAAAAAAAAAAAGTGATTTTTTATTTTTTAATACACTAGGGGGATCTGCCCCCTGCTCGCTCCGCTCACCAACCCCCGACTCGCTTCACATATTAACCCCTGCGGCGCTCTGCCCGTCTATTCGCTTCTTTATCTTTCATTGAATAGGAGTATTAATATTGCATAAAACAAGAAAAAGCAAAAAAAAAAAAAAAAAGAAATATATATATATGAAAATACCCATATTCAATGTCAAATTGAAATACATAATATTTAATACCCTTTTTTTTTTTTAATGAAATAATATGCAAAAAATCAATACTTAAAAAAAAAAAAAAAAAAAAAAAAAGAAGAAGAAGAAGAAAGAAAGAAATTAATATCTAGACCATTTTGTGTTACACGTATAGTATATGAATCCTTTCGCGACATTGAAGTTTTTGTCACTATTTGGAGATGGATTTTTTTGTGGAATTGCTTGTTTAAAAAGAAAAAAAAAGAAAAAAAGACCAAAAAAAAAAAAAAAAAAAAAAAAACCTTTAAATTAAATAAGAATAACCTTTTAAAAAAACTAGAACATATTTTTTCTAATGCCCGTACTTTTTCCTGTTGAAGTTTATTATTATTATTATTTTAATTTGAAAAAAAAAAAAAAAAAAAAAAAAACACCTCTTGCAGCTTCAATCCGCGTTTGTAATGATCGATAGACGGCGCTTTGTGAACACTGCAGTTGTTAGTAAACATTAGCCACGTGTGTTACAATAGTGTTCTTGTTATTCTACCACGGAGTAATAAGACAGGAGAAGAAGGTAATGCGGAAATTTTGTGATGTTGTTTTCTAATGTTTACAGATGGCGCCAGCGTGCAATCCTTCCTTCTCTCCAGCTTCCGCAATGTTATTCAATGGGGAAATGTCTCGTTTTAATTATTTTTTTAAAAATAATATCAAGCTAAAAAAATTTCGGTTGAAAATAAATTTCATTAAATAGAGTACTCTAACCAACATGTTTTTTTTAAGAGCCATTTTATACTCATTTTACTTTGAAAGAAAGCTTTTAAAAAATGACGATTCTTATGAACCGAAGCTAGCTAAAACAGACAATTGGGAGGAAGGAGAATGGATGAAATTTTGTAAACAAAAAAAATAAACTTACTTTAGGTGCAGAAAACACGAACTCGGACTTTATTTTTCTCCTACGGCCTTTTTTTTTCTTTTCTTATCACTATCATAGCCTGTTTTACAACTAGGAACGAAGTATTTATTTGAAACATCTGAATTATGCAGTTTTAAGAACTTACAAAGAAATTAAATTGCTTAAAATAAAAAAATTTAAATGTATTCCAGCAAAATTCTATTGAAAACAAGAGTATATCCGCGCCGAGGTAGGGAGGAATGACAAGTGGCGCCCTCAATATTTACCAAAAATTTAGATCACAGTTTCGTAGCTTTCTCCCATTGGACCTTCAACTCCTATTAATATTACTCCGTGTATTCTACTTAATATTCGTACTATAATTTCTCCGCCATTACATTATGGAAAATTGATTGCTTTTGGAAAAAATACTTCAGTTTATTCAAAGTTCGATCGGAAGTAGATTTTTAACTGAAGTTGAACAAATATTAATTTCAAATCATCTGATTAATTCTTTACTTCCATTAGCCGAAGCAACTGAAATTTTAAATTCGTCATTTGGAAATAAATGGAAGCTCAATTCTGGATTTCTTGATGCTTTGGATTTACACTGTGGCACACAAAAGTATGTGTTATCTTTTTTACCGTATTTATTCATTTTTATTCAATAAATATATGTGAAACTAAACATCGGCTAGCAATGGCGGCTATATGGAATTCGAATTAAACCATGTTTATTGTAATTTCACCGTAGCCCACCAGAGGGCGAGCATTTCATTACAATCGCGGATTATTAATTCTCTTCGGCACTTTTCCATTTTGCCGGCGAGGCGATGAAGTTGGCAAGAAGGATAAATAACCGACGCCAATCATTAAACGCTTAAGAAAGAGTAATTGTTTTAAAATACTTCAAATAATAATCTATATCATTATATAAAGCGCAAAAAATTGTTTGTTTGTGGAGGGTAATCTCTGAAACTACTGAACCGATTTAAAAACTTCTTTCACTGACCGAAAGCTACAGTATGCCATATTGTTATAGGCTATATTTAATTTTGATAAAATAAATTTTAGTTTAAAATCTGAGCATTTTAATTAAAATCCCCATAGAAGCCGTAATAGAAATGGAAATAATGAAATATTAAAATAATTAGCTGCTGCCAACATAAAAGAAACATTTACATATTCATTTCGTTTTCAAAATATCTTGACGTGAAAAGAAAAGAAATATATTTGCACGTGCATTAAATTGAAATTCATATAAAGCTTTTTTAATTGTTAAACTTACACGTTAAATCTGACGTCATTATAGAATTAAAAGTGTTTATTTTTCTAATAATTTAATTTGATATGATATGATATAATATCTAAGCATCAATGTTTAAACCACGGAGTCTTTATTACTCCGTGGTTTAAACTGATGTGTGTAAACGAAATGGGCTCTTCCCACCGTCGTCTGCTCAATCACGTGATAGAGGAAAACGAATAATCAAATTCTGAGAATCGAATTCAATTAAATATTGTTCTTAAGAACAAAAATTTTAATATTTAATATAAAATAAAATAAAAGTAATATTGTGCATTTGTAAACAGTAGAATAATTGTATTTGTAAATTTAATAATTTTTAAAAAACATTTTATGTGTTTATTTATTTTTACCCATAAGAATCGATTTTTGTATATTGTAGTGTAACTGTAACATTAACTGATCTAGCAATAAATAATAGCTTGTTCTTGTGGAATGTTTATGGATTATGATTTGAAATTTTAAAATGTTTTCATTTAATTTAATTGCATAAAGGTGTTACAATAAGTTAATTAATTCAGTTACTGGTCTAAATGGATTTACGTAGTACGATATTGCACTGTCACTGATTTAAGTACCAAAAATCAGAGTATTTAAACATGTCCTCATGAACATCAATAACAGGTATAAACTAAATGATGATTGTAAATGTATACAGCAAACAAAAGATGATGAATAATGATATAAAATTGATTAAAAATGATGATGTATAAAAAATAACACAAATTAAATGCGATTGATCAAAAATAAGAATAGAAAATATGTTATTTCAGCAATCGCTCTAGATAAACAAGACTTCGTCTGCTATTTGTTTTTCCTCTATCATGTGACCTCTGACGTCAGGTGGGAAGAGTCCATTGGAATTTAAAAATAAATAAAATAAAATAAAATAAGAAATTATAATATTATTTATTTTAATTTATAATTGTTGCCAAAAAGATTTACGAATTAATTTATTTTTAGACATATAATAAAATATATTTTCACGCGAACAATAATATAAAAAGTGAACTGGATTTTTTGTAAAAAAATAATAAAGATCGAGGAAAATTATTTCCCCATTTTAATCCCCATATTTGGATATAGATATGTATTAGTTATCATGTGCATCCGTTAGATTAAATTGTTTTTGTTGTAAAATTGATAAAATTGGAATTTTAAATTTCAAAACTCTAGAAAAAAAAAATGGCAAATTTCCATATTCGATTGAAAACATAAACATTTCATTTCAAAGGATGATATTTACACAATAAACATCCAACTAATAAACTAATTAAAAGGGAAAGGATAAATATTCTATCATAATTTGAAGTCAAATTTGTTTTCAAATGTCTAAATAAAGTATCTGATATAATATACTAATATGTTGCAGCGGAATAGATTTGATATCCGTCATCCTTGGCAGAAAAAAAAAAAAAAAAAAAAAAAAAATCGCCAAATTATCTGGCGAATATAATTTAATTCCTTTCAAAAATCATGGTTATTTTAAAAACTTACATTAAGAGTGTAACGAATAATATGAAACAATATTTCGTACAATACATATTACGAAAATATACATCTGGCATGTATATTTTCG
Source organism: Salticus scenicus (assembly GCA_963930645.1). Taxonomy (NCBI): domain Eukaryota; kingdom Metazoa; phylum Arthropoda; class Arachnida; order Araneae; family Salticidae; genus Salticus; species Salticus scenicus. The sequence continues at coordinate 163,588,136 of OZ005654.1, read as the reverse complement.
TATTACGTTTTTGATCGCCAAATACAAAAAACGCCAAGGGTGACAGTTTTGAAATTTAAAATTAAAATTTTGTCAATTTGACAGCAAAATAACTCAATCTAACGCATGCATACAATAACTAATACATATCTATACCCAAATATGAGGATTAAAATCGGGAAATAATTCTTCTAGAATTAAAAAAAAAAAAAAATCCAATGAGCGATTAACATGGAAAATCTTTTTCTTGCATCCACGGGCGGTCAGTGATGTCATACTTCGCTTGCGTATTGAGATGTTTAAATTTATTTGGCGACAATTTTTAGCAACTAACAGTTATGGCAAGTAGCTCAATATACATAGCGCATACAGCCATTACTGAAATGTAAATAGCATTTAATTATTTGAGTTACATTATGTTGACTGGAAACCTATTTAATATACCTATGCTCTATAGCTATACTAATATAAAAAAATCCCTTTTCGGCAAGCTTAAAGGCAAAGGTAGATTCCTTTACGTTAATGTTACAATTGTAAAGAAATTTTACTTATGCATTAATACCTAGCCAATGGCTTTGTGTCCACACATTGCATTATTTACGTCGCTATTCTGTTTTCAAGAAATTTAATTTTCAACTACAAAAAGGTTTTATTCATTCTACTTAAAATTTTAGGCTAAATTTATTGGTTTGTAAATGTTTCAATTTTTAAAAATTCAAGCTCATAATCATTCAACAAATAAAAGCCTTAAAGATATACAATCCCAGCAATGGTGAATCCCGGAGGGGGCTATTGGGCTACACCCCCCTCCCCACCCAAGCTTAATCAAAATTATATTTTTTATTTAAAATCCATATAACTGTTGTTCAATATCTTTCTTTTAAAAGAAAAAGTAATAGAAACGTGAAAATGCACTTGTGATCTTACTGGTTCTGGTAAGCCTGGCGTTGTTATGGTCAAGTCAAATACAGATAAGTGGTAGCGGTTTGGATAGTTATTTCATTGTAATTTTTATTGAATTATTGAAAGTTTTGTATTGTGTTTTTGTGATTCTTATTGTCAGATGAGTAAAAATTGTAAAGTGAAACTGTTTTGGTTCACATAAGCTGGAACATTAACATTAACATTAGTTAACATTTGACCATTTGGCACCGCTGAATTTCAATGTTAATTGTTATGAATTTAGTAAATTGTATGATTTGGCGAGATTTTGGTGACAAAACTTGCGACTTAGCAATGAAATTTGTGATTTGGCGGCAAAAGTTGATAGTTGACGACGAAATTTTTGTCTTGGCGACAAAATTTGGCGAGCTTAGAGATGGAGAAAGGCAGAATTGGCGTCATTATATTTTCTTTCCACGCGAAAACCTCATATCTCTTCACAGACCAATATCTTGTTTCCACAAGATAAAAAGTCAAAGGAAGCTGTAACGTATTACTCCCAGTCGTAAATTTTAAATTCTTGCCTAAACTGACATTCTAAACTATTCACCACAAACGATATTTGTATTAAGATTAACGTATTATTTTAATTTTATATTTTTAAATGATTAATTAAAGCGTTTAACAAGGTTTTTAATTAACACACTTTTATTAACTTGATATGATGCAACTATTAATCTATGTAATGGAATTTTGCAATTCAATTTTCGGCAACTTCTTGTCGTTCAAAGGACCTGAAATTTCGCACACGACTTCATAATCAATGACAATACTAGATACAAGTGTTTCCAGGCACTTTTCCCATCAGGGGCAGGTTCCAAAAGCAAACAAAAAATCTATACTTATACAAAACTATCGTATGTGACACAGGATTTGGATGTATTTGTATAATGTCGAGTGGCAACAATTAATTTTTTTTTAATAAAGATTTAAAAGTATGTAATAGATTTCTAAAACATTTATTTGTTCATTTTTCAATAAAAGAGTGTTCTTTATTTATTTTTTTTTTTTAATGGTATAATTTTATTTATCAAAATAAGGGAATTCGAGTAATGAAATACTTTAATTTAAATTTAAATTTTCATGAAAATAAACTTCAACGGAAAATTCATTAAAATCGTCCCTAGTTCATTTGTTAAAGGGATACCTAAATGTCCCCAAATTTATTACCTTTTCTACCATGCCAGTTTAATTCGTTTAGCATCGATTTACAAGATTTTTTTTTTTTTTTTTTTTAACGATGACATTTATCTTTTACATTATATATAGCATCAATGTCATAAAACTAAGTCTAAATCTGCTTAGCCCTAAGATATGTTGAGTTTATATACTTATTTTTTTATTAACTTTTATTTTATTTGTTTAAAATCATGGATAAAATTTAATTTCATTTTTCTCAGTACATTGTTGTAATTGTGACGTCATATTTTCTGTTAAATTAAACTTTTATTTTTTTTCTCAATCAGATTATTATATTGTTTGAAAACATGATTGAAATTTTATTATATTTTCAGTGATCTTTTTTATTATCATTTGCACGTGACCTAAGCATCAGATTATAAATTTTTGCAATGAAAGCTATAGAAAATGTCGGCTTCATCACAAGAAAAATCACTTTTTAACTTGTAACTTTTAAGCAACTGAAGTTATCGAAAAAGTTTAAATACAAAAGTTGTTCTTTAGGGTAAGGCGGAAATTTGCCTGATTTGAAGTATTTTCCTATTTTCAATATTAAAGAAATTATGGGCAAATGAAAATTTCCACCCCCCACCATTTCCACCCCCTTTGAGCAGGATACCCCATCTACGAACTCGACCGAGATTTTTACTGTCCTGACAACATATCCCGAGCTGGTTAAATTTAAATAAAAATTACTCCAGTTATCGTGTTCACAACTTAACATGGGAAAAAGCGTTATACATATATATATATATATATATACCTATATATATATATATATATAAACTTTTGAACGGAGGGTGGTTTTGGGTTCTAGGGGTCATGATCGGTGAAGATATGAAGAAATTTTCCAGAAGTCGTGTTATGAGAACCATTGCAATAGGTAGATCTCCTATAAGGAATCTACCTAAAAAAGAAAGGTTTATATGCATATGTAGAGAACGATCGCTAGAACTAAAAAGCCGATTGCTTTTTTTTTTTTTTTTTTTTTTCTTTCAATAATCAAAAGTTACACTGTCTCTCTCTAAGTGCTAGAAGCTATAATAAATTTTTAATTAAAATTTTCAATATTTTAATTGAAAACAAAGCATAGATTTGATATCTATCGTCATTGGCGATTTTTGTATTTGGCGATCGAAAACGTAATACGAAAATCTGTATATTATCGTAGTAAATACGAGATGTATGTGTTTACTTCAATTACCCTACTACCGTAGGTAGTGGAAGTATTGTATAGGTTTTGGCAATTGGTCAGTGTGTGTGTATATGTGCACGTGTGTGTGTAATCTTCTGGCTGTCATATCTCCAAAACTAATAAAAATAGAACTACTAAACTTCACAAGTGATTCAGGTCTGGTGTACAGATAAATTTTCCAAATTTTCGTGAAAATTGAAAAACCGGAATTGGGTCATCGAAAACCAGAAATGGGACCCTAACCCCATATTCAAAAACACCTCTAATGATTTTCTTCAAAGTTGCTATATAAATAATATATTAGATGCCCTTTCGATTGCAAAGTTGCTTAGTTCAGGAAAATTGATAGGCATCCTCTAAAACAGCTCAATTTCAGACTTCGCACGTGCGTTCCTTTAAAAACGCCTGTACGGATTTTTTTCAAACTCGCCATGTTAACTTCCTATTAAATATCCTTTTGTATGTAATTATTGTTTTTAGGTCAATAATTGAGTATGTTAAGTTTTGGTAAAAGTTGGTATCTCAAAAACGGCTCTAACGTATTCTTGAAAATTTTTTCTTTAATCCAATTTACATAACCTTTCTCAAGTATTACGTGCTTATTACAGGAATATTAACGGTCATCCTGATTAGGTAGTTCAGTTTTAGATCTCGGAAATTCGTGTTTAAAAAAATAACTATCTATTTTTTTCCCCTTATTTTTTAACTCGCTATGCAAACTCTGTTGTATGTGTCTTTATACGTGTATCAAGTTTCTCTTACTCGAAAATCTCAAAAAATGCAAGTAATATCTCCAAAAAATTGTATATATTACGTGTAATAGTGGGTAATGGAAGTCGTGTGGTTCTTTCACAACAGATTCTGTAATAGTATATATTGTACGAATATTGTTTCATATTATTGATTTCTCCTTTAATATACATTATTAAAATAATAATCAATTATGGAAAAAATTAAATATATTTGCGAAATGAAAAAATAAATAATAATTAAAGCTATTATGACGTCAATTTTATCAAAAACATTTTCATGTCATATGTTTATTTTTCAATATTTTTTATTCATGAGTAAAGAAATGTTTCTTTTTATGAAATAAATAAATAAATAAATAAATAGCATTAAGTAAAAATTGCCAACATTTAACAACTAATTAAAAAAAATAATTGTAAAATTATATTTTGAATTTCCAGTTAATAATATTGCCTGACTATAACATATAAACTGATATATTTATTGATTTTTTACATATCAATCCATCTTTAACTAAAATTTGTTCATCAATGCGAAGCCGGACGGGTCAGCTAGTAATTAAATAAAATTAAAGAGGCACGACCGTTTACTTATTTTATTTTTTTGTATTTTTAAGAATTAAATTTTCTGAAGTTTTGCTTAAAGTCTAGCTTTTAAAAGTGTTGTCCCATAAAAAATATAACATTTATTTTGTCAAATCCTTAATAACATATGTAAATAAACTTTAAGTTTGAAAAAAGAAAAAAAAAATTATACAGACACGACATTATTTCATTATTTAAAACATGAAAATCTGACATTGACAGATTTTAATTTAGTGCCAGAGGCCTACTGCTAAACTTGTTAATATCGACAAATTCTTCTTTAGTTAATTCATGACGATCTAAATTTCATGATAAAGTTTTCATTAAATCAAACCAATGTGTTTCAGCTGCAGATATTGTAAGGGATTATTGCAGATATTATAGGGAGGTGTGCCTTGGGGGGGACTCATGTCAAAGTTGGGCCTTGGGGGGGACTCATGTCAAAGTTGTACCTTGGGGGGGGGGGACTCATGTCAAAGTTGGGCCTGGGGGGGGGGGAATCATGTCAAAGTTGTGCCTTGGGGGGACTTCATTCAATAAATCCCCATTCAATAAACCGACTGAAATAGGCCCTTAGCACTATTAAGAGTGACGTATAAAAATTCGACAACGCTGTACCGACTGAAATAGGGGTACCTTGGGGGGGGACTCATGTCAAAGTTGTGCCTTGGGGGGACTTCATTCAATAAATCCCCATTCAATAAACCGACTGAAATAGGCCCTTAGCACTATTAAGAGTGTATTATAAAAATTCGACAACTGTACCGACTGAAATAGGCCTCTAGCACTAAAAAGTTGCCTTTCTTGAAGTATTCGGAACACATTGATACCTCTCATGATGCAGAGCATTTTGCCCTCCGCGAAAAGATGCTGTCCCAGACAAAGAAAAAAAAAAAAAGACACCAGCGACAGAAACTTTTTTTTTAAAAAATATATAGAGATTTAAATATTATGACCACAGCGAAGTGGGCAAAGCCTGCTAGTATATATGTATATATTTATATAGCTTGTAAGAGAGGTAGCGATTCCGGTTCGTACTCATCTATATAGCAAGCAGCAACCTAATTTTCATACTTTAGTTAATTTAAAAAAACCTAATTGCCCGAACGATAAGCTGTTTAGTCCGACGGATTCAGAAAAATTCTCCCTTTCATTTGGTACCTTATTTGTAACGAAGTTTTGATTAGATTTCTTTTTAATTAATTAAAATATGAAAATAATATCCTGCTAATAACTTCAAAACTGGACATTTAAATTTTTAATTGTTGCCAAAAAATTTTACCAGTTATTTATTTTATTTATTTATTTATTTTTATTTTTTAGCTTAAAATTAAATATGTTTCACACGAAAAATGAAAAATCTATCTATATATATTATATAACTAGCAGGCTTCGCCCGCTTCGCTGGACCCTATTTTAAAATGAATCACTATAATTACTGAATTCTCAAAATTGCATTAATTTTTATCACGTGAAAAAAAAAAAAAAAAAAAAAAAAAAAAAAAAAAGCGAAACAAAATATGATTATTAAAAATGTCGCACTGGGTTCTCACTGCCTTCGGAAAAAATTACCAAAATGCGCTAACTCTTATTTCTGTTATTTTCCCCCTTCGCCCCCCCCCTCCCGTCTATCCTAATAATTTTACAAATTCGAAAATATCCGCAATCGATTTGTAAATATCAAAAACCTTTATGTACCAATTTTGAATGATCTACCTCTATTTTATTTTACCCTCCCTCCTAATAACGTTACACTTTCGAAAATATCCCCATTCGATTTGCAGGCCTCTAAAACCAATCTGTACCAATTTTGAACGGCCTAACTGCATTTCTATTTGGTTTTGCCCATAGCCCCCCTTACCGCCCCTTCTAATAATTTTACAAATTCAAAAATATCCGCATTCGATTTTAAGTATCGAAAACCATTTGTGTACCAATTTTGAACGATCTAACTCTATTTTTATTTTTTGCCCCCCCCCCTCTTCTCGCCCCTCCTAATAACTTTACACTTTCGAAAATATCCCCATTCGACTTGCAGGCCTTTAAAACCTATTTGTACCAATTTTGAATGCCCTAACTGTATTTCTATTTGTTTTTGCCCCTAGCCCCCCCCCCCTTCCCGCACCTCCTAATAATTTTACAAATTCGAAAATATCCGCAATCGATTTGTAAGTATCGAAAACCTCTATATACCAAATTTGAACGATCTAACTCTATTTTTATTTTTTTTGCCCCCCCCTCTCCCCTCCCCCCTTCTCTCCCCTCCTAATAACTTTACACTTTCGAAAATATCCCCATTCGACTTGCAGGCTATTGAAACCTATCTGTACCAATTTTGAAAGGCCTAACTGTATTTCTAATTGTTTTTGCCCCTGCTGCCCTTGCCCCTCTGCTGCCCCACCTGGGGGCTGAATTTTTAAAATTCCAGAAATTGTTTTTAGATATTTGTATTAGCTATATTTTATAGCAAAATTTTCACGTATATCTGTTTTTTTTTTTTGTTTGTTTGTTTGAGATACATAGGATTATGCAAAATCGCGTTTTACGCATGTGAAATCCCGTTTTGCCCCCCCCCCCCTTGGGGACCGAATTTCGAAAATTCCAGAAATCGGTTTTTAGACATTTATATTAGCTATATTTTAAAGCAAAAATTTTACGGATATCTGTTTTTTTGTTTGAGATATGAAGGATTTTTTGAATTCACGTTTTGCCCACCTCCCCCCGAATTTTTGCCACCGAATTTTTTCAATTTTTTTTTTCCTAAACCATCCCTGACCTATAAGGAAAAAATCAAAAAAAGAATGATCGAAATCGGCCAAGCCGTTTACGATTTTACAAAGGACATACAGACAAACATTCATTTATATATATATAGATAATGGAATGCACCAAGATTTAAATCAGCGTGCAGTGTTCGTCTTGATCGAGCGGTGCTTATTCGAACATTTTGCAGCCTTCTTTCCCGTTGTTCAGTTGTCTCAGACGAACGTGCCTGAGTAGTACGTATTCGATCATTTTTTAACCTCACTTTTCGTTGTTCAGATGATTCAGACGAACGGGTCTCAGTGTCATGCACTCTAAGATTTTCCAGCCTTAATGCTCGTTGCTCGTCTAATTCTGAGGCTCGTAATGCTCTTTTCTTCCGTGCTTGAGGTGTAGATCGGCCAATTGCTTGTCGCTTTAGAGACATAATTGTACGTAAACTTCGCGAAAAAGGCGTTTGAATAAAGATTGATCTTACCAACTCAGAAACCTTCGTAGACTCATGCACAACACTTTGCTGAAGATCATCACATGAGATAAGATAGAAGAAGATTCCGATTTTCAAATTACCTTGGCGGGCGAGAAACGTCCGAGGTACTTCGGTGCCAAATTAACTAAAGCTGTTCCATACAAAAAAAAAAAAAAAAAAATTATGATATATACAAAATAAAAAATAAAAAATTCTAATAAATTCGAAATTATTACTATTTACAATCAACCTTTATAAGTTACATATAAAGTATCAATTAAAACGAAGAATTTTGTTTTACTGTAGAAAAGAAAAGTAAGTACTACTCAATTAAATAAAAATTTTAAGCTAATACCAAGTATCTCTATGAAAATATTTATTTACATGCGAATATTTTCATAGTATATTAATTTTTTTTCTAATTTTTATTATTTATCACGCGAAATAAAAAGTATTTTATTTCCGGAAAAAAATAAATAAACGTGAATTTTGTTTATTTTGGCAGCAAATCTATTTTTCTTTTTTTTTTCATTTTAAAGTTAAAATGGAGTTTTTATTTAATATCTTCTTTCATTTTTTTTATTTTTTCATTTTTTTTTTTTTTCCTAAACCATCACTGACCTATAAGGAAAAAAACAAAAAAAGAATGATCGAAATCGGTCAAGCCGTTTACGATTTTATAAAGGACATAGAGACAAACATTCATTTTTATATACCGGGTGATCCAAAAGTCAGGACAAACTTTAAAAATTAATATTTCGAAAACGAATCAAGATACAAAGATACGGTTTGCACCAAACGGATGAAAAAGAAACCGGGTTTTGTGTGGCAAAGAAAAAGAATTAGTTTTTTTGGCGACCAACAGATGGCGCTATAGTGTTTTATTTCACCAAAAGATGATTTACAAATGAAAAAAAAATGTTGACAACTTACAAGTCAGCTTAATTACAGTTAATTAGTACTACTACAGTAACTGTTCAATGTCCATCATTCAGAAGTACAGCTGTGAGAGGATTCACCACATCGTTCACAGCATTTAGTAGCATTTATTGCGTTATGGCAGACACATTTTGGCGGATGGCATCTTTCAGTGCTGCTAGTGATGCCGGTTGGTCGCGGTACACTTTTGACGTCCAAGAATCGCCACAGCCAAAATCACAGGGTGTCAGATCGGGAGATGTTGGAAGCCATGCGTGATTAAAGTGGCGACTGAGAATGCGATATTTCGATGCATATAAACTTCGACTATCATTACCTGCTGTAGTTGTTCCTTTTTATATCGTTTGTTGCTTTGCATAATCCTACATCAAAAATACGACAGCGCCATCTGTTTTTCGCCAACAGAACTATTTTTTTTTTTCTTTGCCACACAAAACCCGGTTTCTTTTCCATCCGTTTGGTGCAAACCGTATCTTTGTATCTTGATTCGTTTTCGAATTATTCATTTTTAAAATTTGTCCTGACTTTTGGATCACCCGGTATATAGATTGTTTTACCAGTACAAAAGTGTAGAATATTACCTCAATAAATTTATATGTCCGTTATTCTTGAACGTAAAACCTTTTTAAGTAATAATGCGTTGAAAATGTAATGAATAAATCTTCAAAATCGTCATTTTAAAAATTAAAAAATATATATTAAACGTTAATTTAAATTAACGATATAGAGTTCTAACAACCACGTGACTTTCTTCTTAGAAACCGTACTTTGCTGAAGGACAACGCTAATTTTTCCATGCTTTTGGAAGCGTAGTAGTCGATTTTTTTTATGCTTTTACAAATACATTTACAACACTGTGTTACAATAAATTTGTAACACTATTCCGCAATGATAAAATGGCTCAGTGAGGTCAACTGTCCCTCAGCAAACATGCTCGTGACGTCATCTGTTAGAACTCTATAGACACATATGTATTTGTTGGACTTTTAAATAATATATCGCCTTTAATTTGAATTCAAATATTCAAAAGAATTTATATAAATACCAACTTATGCATGGTGTCCTATTTTTAGGACGATGGTGAAATATGGGTTAAGAAGCAAGTACTAAATATTAATCAAAGAAATTTTGAAAGTATGCGTGAACCAAAAATATTTTTTCCTTTTAAGTGCATTTTTTAATTGTTTAAATCAAGCAGTGTTAAATATTTAACAATTTCATACTGCTATTTCAGAAGTATAACTTGTAATTTGTACTTGAATATGAATGTGTTTGACAAAGTATATTTTTAAACATTATAAAAATTAATTTTATTTCTTAGAAGAATAGCTGTGAATGCTTTATGATTTTGTGAATTCAAAAGTAATAGAAAATAAATAAAAAGAAAACTTTACATACTAATTTGCTGCTAACTACTCGCGAAATGGAAAAACGATTTTCGATTAAAGATGCTATCATGTAGACTTAACACATGTGGAAGATCTTAGTTCCCGTCTGTTCACCTTAGTGGGGCTACTATCGCTTCGGTTCGCGTTTTAGCTTCTCTGTCCTATCTGTATGGTAAACTGTGATGTTGACCTTCCTGTTCATATACAGTCGGTAACAAAAGTATTCGAACACTAGCAAAATTTCCTATTTAAAAAAAGTAGAGTTAATACTGTTTTGTCAAATAAATCCTTGTCGAATCCTGTTCTTAGTCAGTCTAAGAACATGATTCGACAAGGGTTTATTTAACAAAACAGTATTAACTCTACCTTTTTTACATAGGAATTTTTGCTAGTGTTCGGATACTTTTGTTACCGACTGTATATAGCAAGCAAATATACTCCAGAACATTGAGAGCTATCCCAGCCTCAATAGAAGAAAAGGTGCATATTTCCTAGATTTGGAGAGTGGAAACACACTTTATTATCAAAGAACTGATAATGGAAGATATAGTGGAGTAGAATTTTTGATTAATAAGAACATAAAAAACATAGTAATAAAAGCCACAAGCATTTCTGATAGAGTTGCAATAGTCACCACCAAGCTCCCTACGCGTTATAATGCTGGGATAATTCAAATTTATGCTCCAACCAGCACATGTGAAGGCTAAGTTATTGAGAAATTCTATGAGGATGTTGTGAAGGCCCTCAGAAAAAGCAGAAACACAATCTTATGTTCCTATTACACGAGCGTCAAAAGTTGCTTGAATCTACCAGCGATACAGTACTACGCTATGGTTTCCCAATGTGTTGCTCGAAACAAGCAATTTTTTTTTTTCCTGTTGCAACAATTTTATCGCCCGAAAGCAAGCGATGTCGCTTCTAGCAGCCAATGAAATGGTCTCAAAATGACGTCGCGATTTGATTGACCCTTTATGTCTCTTCTCCTTCTTCCTCTTCATGCTGTAGAGGCTATAGCAACCATAGCATTACGTCGGGAAGGAGGGAGGCGCGATGACCCTTTGTTGCGGCAATTTTTGTCGCTTCAAGAAATACCGTATAATAACAGCATTAGAATAATTATGAGGGACTTCTCTGCAGGGATTGGTCCGAAACATTCAAATGAACGTGTAATTGGTGCATTTGAAAAGGGAACTAGAGATGAAAGAGCACATAGACGGATTAAATTTGCAGAATGTAAAAAAATTTATGTCATGAATTTATTTTTTAAAAAGAATAGAAAAAATGGACTTGGAGAAGCCCCAATGGAAGAACAAGTGAAATTGACTACATCGTAGCTGACAAGAAATACACTTTTAAGCACAGACTAAGGAATCCTTAGTCTGTGCTTTTAAGCCCTGATTTTTAAGAACACGAAACGCGAACGTCAACGTATTCGGCGTCGAAATTTTCAATTTGCGCATGCGTCCGACGCTCTGTTGTGTGGTTTCAACGCCAGAGCTTATATCAAGGAGACTCTGATTGGAGCGTCACTGCGTTGGAAACGTTGACGTTTGCTTCTTGAGTTACTAGAAACCAGCGCTTTACTGGTTGTGCATGATAAATAGGTTTAACTCTGGTATGATCACAGGCTGGTACGTAGCAAGGTAAAGTTCCAGGTTGCATTGGAAAGATAGAAACTGATGCAAATTCGAAAAGACAGAATTCAACCACATCTTCTAAAAGCTAAAAAACAAGAGTTCCAACTTGAATTAAAAAACGGATTTTAGCTGCTTGAGAATTTTGAAGACGACAATGAATTCACGGTGAATTTTGTTAATGTTGTTCCGAAATCAATAAAAACCTTTCTGGTTCGGAAGAAGATAAACCTATTAAGAAAATTTCGAAAGAGATACGAGAGCTTATGAAGAAGAGAAGAAAAATGAAATATAACAAGAAAAAATTTATTGCAAAGGTTGAATTTTCAGAACTATGTAAAACACTGAGGAAAAAGATTAAGACGTCAGAAAACTTAATTGTAACATAATCCAGCAAGCCATTGAAGAAAATAAAGGTTTGAGAACTCCAAAAGGAAATTTGATGTTTGGTAGGGAAAGAATTCTAGCTTTGAAGATAAAAAAAAGGGAAATATCACTCGGAATCAGTAGTAAATTCTAAAAAAAAGCAACAATTTTTATTCAGAATTGTATAGCTCATCAGAAAAACTCAGTGGTTCATCTACCCTACCCCATCAAATACAAATGACGCTATACCAGCAATATTAAAGAAAGATGTAATTATGGCAATAAGAGTAATGGAAAATAGAAAAGCTTCAGGAAAAGACAAAATGTCTGTAGATATTTTAAAGGAAGCAGGGAATGAAACATGAAGCGATTGAAGTTCTTACTGTACTGTTCAATAAATGTATAACATTATGCAATGCTCCAAAGGACTGTAAATATGCTATCATAATCTTACTTTTACTTTTTAAGAAAGGAGAAAAAGAAGATATTAGAAATTAGAAACTATCGTTCAATCAGCCTGCTATCAGTCCTGTATAAAATTTAGATAAAAATTTTGGTAACTCGCTTACAGAAACAATTAGATATTGATCAACCTAAAGAACAAGCAGAATTTCGAAGTGGTTTTATTACATCGACCACATTCGTAGAATTAGAAAAATTAATGAAAGTAAAAATGAATACGAATCCACTCTGTGTGGATTTTGTGGACTATAAAAAATTTTTGATTCTGTATTATCACTAGCAGTTATGGAGGCATTAAAGAATACTAATATTAATTTAGAATACATTCATCCTGTTGGAAACATTTATAAAGAAACAACTGCCAAAATAAAACTCCACAAAACGAGTAATTCATTCAAAATCAGAAAGGATATAAAGTAAGGGGACATAATTTCACATAAACTGTTCAATGCAGTACTTCAAGAAGTTTTTAAGAAACTAAATTGGAGAAATAAAGGTATAAAAATTGATAAATCATTTGAGATTTGCTGATGATGTACTGCTTGCTTCTTCATTTGAGGATTTGCAAGAAATGCTTCAAGAATTAAACAAAGAAAACAAACTCATTGGATTGAAAATGAACCTCAGTGAGACAAAAATTACGTCAGTTTTTTTTTTTTTTTTTGTTTGTTTCTCCACCAAAGGTCACTGTTGATATGGATGAATTGGAAATGGCATGGACAACAAATTACAATGAACGGTAACATCATGGAAGAAATGAACAACAGAGTTAAACTTTCATGGAGAGCATTTGGAAGAAATAACTCTACATTCAAAAGCGACAGCTCAATTTGTTTGAAAAGAAATGTTTTTGAACAGTGTAATTTACCTGGACTAACTTCAGACACATTAACGTGTAAAACTATACAAAAGTTTCAAGCAACCCAGAGAAGCATGGAGAGATGCGTGTTAAGATCAGAAAACAAAACACCTGGATTGGGGAACAAACCACTGATGTCATTTGTAGAGTAAAGAAATTAAAATGAGCTGGTGTAGGGCACCTTGCCAGAAGAAACGATGATAAACGGACTCACAAAGTCCTATTTTGGATGTCGAAAGGTGAAAAGAGCGAGGAAGAGATCACAACGTCATTGGAGAAAGTAAGACTACTATATAACAGGCTGAATCATTCGCCGCCATTTGTCCATCAAGTCCGTCATTGCTAAAACTAAGACTATTGTATATGACTATTATATGAGATTATATAAGACAATTATATAATAGTCTTATGTTTAGCAGTGACGAACTACCATATGAGATTATTATATGAGACTATATAAGACTATTATATAGTAATCTTAAGTTTAGCAATGACGGACTTGACGTACAAATGGCGGCGAATGATTCAGCCTGTTATATAGTAGTCTTAGGAGAAAGGAGATTGTCAAATTTGGAGCAGCATAATGGAGAAGAATTACAGAGAACAGGGCATACTGGAATCACCTGGGAGATATACCTTCATCCTGCAGTGGATTGACAAGGGCTGAAAAATTGATGTTAGTGATGATTATATATGTCTGTGAGGTGGCAGTCATAGATACGCAATAAAGATGCCGAGTTCGTTCAGAAAAGCATCTTTATTCAAGCAAGTTGTTGGCCTGGGCTGACGAAAGGCAATGGAGGCAATGGAGTATCCTTTTTAAATCTTCGGCGACGTGCGGCGATTCACGTCGTAAGAGCGTAAGACCACGAGAAGGATGTCGGATAATTCCACAACTGCGTAATTTCAGAATGGAGGGCTTCGCAGAGTTGTTTAGCAATTGAAATCTGTGTCAAAAATCTTTCTGATGTTTGTGTTCCGCCTTTTTATTCACGGAATCGCGGCAGGCAACGAAATGGCAGATTCACTTGCAAAACAGGTTATTTGACAAAACATCTTCGATGAACAGATCTCTCTTCCTCTTCCAGCTTCACTAGTAAAATCATCCATTAATAATAAAATTATCACAGATTGGCAAAGAGAATGGGGGCACAGCGATAAGGGTAGGGATACGTTTTCAGTCCTTAATAACGTAAGCAAAAGTTTTATCAGTCCAAATAAAATAGTTACATATTTTATCTCAGGCCATGGCAGCTTCCCTACATTTCTACACAAAATTAAAGTATTAACATCAGATAAATGCAAATGTAACAACAGTAAAATAGGATCCCCTTTTCATTATCTCTTTGAAAAATGCAATTTAATCCCAATTAATTTCAGATTCAACAGAAACCACACAATTCGTAAAAACATGCAAACAGTTCTTTTAAACACAAACAACTACAATAAATTAAAAGATATCTACAACATTCTAATTCAAAACTTTTCCACCATCAAATATAAGATTTAGCATCGTTCACTGGCAGCTGGCTTGCCCTTTTTTTTTTTTTTTACTTTTTAGTGTTTTGGTTTTAATATGTGTTTGATCCAAAATTTGTAAAAAATTTGATTTCTAAATAAATTAGGGAACTCTTCCACTTTGATCCCCGGGCCTGTCGCCCGGGATGCGGAATCGCTAGATAGTGGCAGTCAGGTTCGCCTGCCTGCCTAAGATGCATTTTTCCCCTGCGGGTAGATGTGTCTTTCCCGTGGTCACTATTGAACTCAGTGGCGACGGTAAATACATGTCTATGGCACTAAATCGTGAGATGTGCCGCTCCATGGTGGAAGTTTTCCTTTTCCTTTTCCTTTCCTCATTGAATTAGAATTTTCCTGGACTCTTAAAAGAATTTCCGGATTTAATTATTATGCAAGATCTTACAAGAACTGCAAATCGCGTTACGTTCGCAGTTTTCGATTTTTATTTTCTGTCATTTTCTAATTTCTGCGTTGGTTTCTACCGTGAAACCAACTTAAAAAGAGGCAATTATGAATTATTAGCGATTTACGGTTTTGAATAGTGATTTACGCACATTTAAGATGGATTTTTCTTTAATAAAATGTAACTATTTTTATCCTTTCATATTCTCCCCTCTCTCCTGCCTAAGTGAGGTCCTCTAGGTTTGTCTGCAAGGCTGTGGGAGCTCAGCAGGAGATAAACGATCATCCAGGTGCTATTTAGTTATTGATTTTTATTTTTGCTAATTTTACTAGATCTTCTCTCTATTGCCTTGGAAGTATACAGGGAAATTACAGAATTAACAATAACATTGCTTACGATTACAAAAATTACTTACAATTAATATTTTAACTTCTTGATCAAATTATGAAAGTACAGTATATACTCTTCAAAATTACTAAGTATTACTACCCTATATTATACTATCACAGTAAAAACAGAATAATAATAATAATAATGCACTATAAATAACAAACATATTTAGTAAATATTAACATAAAATAATAATTATAGAAACTTAAAAAAAATGCCTAATGTTGATTAATGTTCCTTATCTGTGTCTAGTGCCAGACATCTAAGTTCACTTAAGTTCAGTATGGACATCAAAAGTCAATAGAGGCTTACGGTCTAAATGTTTTTTTTTATTCAAGTAACGACGTTTTATGAAAACAAATATGTTCAAATTTATATCATATATCAATCTATAAATCAACTATGCAAAATACAATATTTTTTTTTTCGTACATAATATTATATTCCACAAATATAAATTTATTATACAAAAATATTATACTGTAAGAAAAATAAAATACAGTTACATAATGCAAAACACTCATATAATATGAAAAATAATAATATTGATTATACAAATAATAACAATATAATGATATACAATTTATCCTACTCATTAAACTTGTTAACCTGCTCGTAAACTAGCACTTACCATTTCCAAAGTACAGTAAAGCATCGTTTATACGTCTCTCAAGGGACTGACGTAAAAGGACGTATAAATGAAAAGACGTATAATCGAAATTTAAAAACAAATCTTTGTTTACTATATTTCAATGGCACTGAAACGAATACTATATGAACACATCTTCAGTGTTAATTATATAGTTTGCGTATATAATTAATAACATAAGATTTATGTCTACACAGGTAGTTATTTAATTACAATAAAAAATCATTAATACTTGCCTGGCGTGGTGATTGTCTGTGAGTGCTAAGAACTGCAATGTGAATTGAATTTTTAGTTCAATAACTGTCTTTTTTACTTGTGTTTAGACAAACAAAATAAGTTCGAAGTTTTCCAATGTAATCTATTTTGCCTGTAAAGAAAGGTGTATTAACTTCTTCCCATTCTGCATTATCATCGCTAAAATTAGTATTAGACATTTTTTTCTTTCAATTAGTTTACCAATTGTGAATAATTCTGCGATGATATGGGAATCGCAGCTCAGATACTCATAGAAATTAATATTTGGAACGAATATTAGACCTTAATTTAAACGGGAAAATGACCGATAGAGAAATTTTAAGAATTTTAGAATAGCGGAAAAAGACGTATAAGCAATACTGAGGACGTATAAACGAAGAATTTTTTCATTAAAATGAATAGGAATGAATCGGAACTTCACTAAAAGGACGTATAAATGTAAAAGACGTATAAACGAGAGACGTATCGTATAAACGGTGTTTTACTGTATCATAATGGCACAGAAACAAAATATCTCTTCATTCAAAAAATTGCATGTGTGAGCGCAATGACCCGTTAAACACTGTGGGAGTTTATCAACTAAAAAATATTTGCAAAGGGTAAAAAGCGGTTTTTTGACAAGCCTCACCAGAGAAATAAGCTCGCTCGTTACCTCTGTCTTAGTTACCTCATGCCTTTTCTTAAAATTATCAGGTGAAGGTCAGAGGAACATGAATATACAGTTGGTTAAAAAGGAAAGGGGGTTAAGGGGTGGAGGATCCTCGTTTATCAGTTTCGTTTCATAGTACTTGTCATTAATTATTTAAAAAAAATGCAATGATTTGTCAAAAAGGATCATGGGCACGTTTGTGCTGTTGAGTCGGGGAAAGGAAGTGATGTCTCCCAACGTCCCGCCAATTCTCCAACTCAACTGAGTCCTCAGCGCGTTGCGGATTGCAAGGAGATAGGATAGGAAAAAAAAATGGGCAGATACTACACATATTCACTGGGGTCAGTGCCTGATTTAAGGCAGGGCATTCGGGGCATGTGCCCTGGGCCCTCTCACTGAGGGGGCCTCCAAGAAATTCAATCATACATTTAAAAAAAATAGTTAAAAGGAAAAATTTCCAAATTTTGCTATAATGATCATTGCTTTTTGTTTTTTCGTCGACAGAAGGAGGTATTAATGCGCTGTTATATAAATCAGCGGTATGATCTTTTAAGGAAACTGTCAGTTCACTGAAAAAATTGCAATATTTTTACTAAACGCAAATACAACTGCATACTACCGATACTGCATTCCAAAGTCTTACTAAGGCTAACTAAATCCGAGGCACCCACCGCAGTGCAGTTACGCGGGTGCGATGTACGTTGATCCGATAGACAAGCATCGGATCTAGTTAAATCTTACCAATAAAATGAAAAGTGGAGAAAATTTTTAGACACGTGAATCAAAAATATGTGGTTTGTTTTGTTTGTTGTAATATTAAAGTACGAGGAAAAGGGGCCCATTGAACATGAGTGCCCTGGGCCTCCAACTGAGTAAATCGGTCTCTGACTGGGGTGTTATTCATGACTTAGTTTGAAATTTTGAGGATTATTATAATATCTTAATTTGGAATAATGTACAATTTCAGACTATCTTTTAAAATGAGGGTTTAGTCCATCAATTTTAAAATTTACCTCCAATAATTGCTTTACGTTTTTGTAAGATTCTGAACACGGAGCAATTAATTTATGGATATTAAGATAATGGATTTCTTCATATTTCTTCTTCTTTTGCACTCATTTTTCCGTAACTTTCTTGTTTCATCAACATTAGGAATTTTATTATTAGGAATTAAATGATCATAAAGTAAATTTCCAAACAATAAATAACTGAAGGAAAATTTTGTAATAGAATGAGGGGCAGCATTATATGGACTTAGAATCACCTCTAATAATTTTTTCCAAAGTACTTTAGATGAAGGGGGATTTTCTTTAAATTTTGATCTTGTTACAATAGTTTGATTCAGACGCTTCACTTTTCCGTTGGTTTCCGGATTGTGACTGCTAGTTAAGAAATGTTTCACATTATAATTTTTCAGAATTTATTAAAACTTGATGAAGTAAAGCCAGCATTTAGATCCGTTAATAATTTTCAGATATTTGAATTTGGAAAATCTATTTCAGAAAGTTGGTATAAGTTTCAATTGTCACGCTTATGATGAACAACTCCACATATAGCTTTGTTGGATGGTCAGCGACAAATGTAGGTTGAATTGTAGGTTGAACTCTTTACTTGAATTGTAATAATTATATCCATCAACAGTGTTTAAGGTCAAACATTCAAAAGATTTATCTGTTGGGTGTACTAGCTGCACTGCAATAAAAATAATCCATATCTTTTTTTTTTTTGTCCCCCCCCCCTTTCTTTTATTTACTTGGCAGGTATGACAATGTTTAACAAAATTTTCAATATCTTTATTTATGAAAGGTCAATAATATTGGGGGTTAGTTAAATTGATCACTTTTTGAATACTTGGGTGGCCAAATTGTGTGTGAGCTTTATTTAGCAATGTTAATCTTCGGGAACGATAATCTTATACAAATTTTTCTTTTTTGTTACCTTGAAATCGTTTACTTCAATATATATTTTTTACTATTAACAATTACATTTCATTTTTGTTAAGTACTTTTGATTTCATTCAAGTCAAGGAGATGTATTTTATTATTGTATATGATGTGAAATATTTTATAAAACGGATAACCTAGAAAATATGTCTGCTTCAAAATTAGTGCCAGTCAAACATACTAAGCTAAAAGGTGCTAAAATCGTTTTTAATTAAATATATTTATTTATTAAGTATAATACAATGTTTAATAAAAAACATTAAAAACCTAAATTGGTATGTGGGTATCTGAAATTAATTTTTAATTAACTTTACTACTAAACATTAGATTATGTGTGTGATTTTATTGATATTTAAAATCTAAACTTGTTCATATTTTATTAATCACAAAATTAAAAAAATAGAAACAGTTTTTTTTTTTTCCGACTAATTAATTTTTGCATCGAGATTTACTTGAACATTGCTAAGTAATTAAAAAAAAAAAAAAGAAAAGAAAAGAAAAGAAAGAAAAAGAAAAAAAATGTACATTGTTTATTTCCACAATTTTCATTATTGATTATTGTTTATGCCAAGGCTTAATTAATTAATTAATTAATATTTTTTCCCTACGAAGAAATTTCCAGAAATGCTGAAAAACTGCGCTTCAGGCGTAAATATTGCATCACTGTTCATACTTTTTTCTTTGAAACGATATAGCAACCTTTGCCTTTGCACACCTACAGTTCCTGGTGCAGTGTGGGTATAATGTCGACTTTCTTTCTCTACAGGTGAGAGAAATTATCCAAAAAATTACATGTTTAAATTTCTAATTTTAATGGCTAATACTATACAAATGTTTTAAACAGCTATTTGATTCGTTATAAAAGATGCTAAAGCTTCGAGTAAATCGTAATGGATCAAAACAGTTCTATTCTTTGTGATGTTTATGTAGTCCCTGATGCTGTATGCTACACACACATTTATTTTTTTTTCCTTTTTATTATTACATTTTATTTACTTTAAAATAGTCACACGAAACATGTTGATAATTTAACGAAATTTCCGAATAAATTTATATTTTTAAAGCGCAAACATTCATTACGTTGAACTCCAACTTTTGGTGTAAAAAATTTATATCTGAGATAAAAGTAAGAATTTTGATTAAAGTTTTGTAATTTGAAGACTTATTAATAAATTATTTTTGTCAAAATACTTAAATTTTACTCATTTGATTGTCAATAATATATTCTTTAGAATATCCCAAATGCTAAACGAAACTGTTTACGTATTTTTTTATTTGATCGAATTGGAGTGATAATGACCGATGAAATAAAGTACTAACTAGCCTCCTTGTAATGTAGCAAGATTATACATGATAGTACAGCATAAATGAGCGTGCTTACATTTTAACAAATTTCTTTGTATTTATAAATTTAATTCTATGTTTATAATTCATTTACACGTCGAGAGAAAAAAAAAAAACTTTGTGTACGTATAATGCATTTCAAGTTGTGCATCTTATTTTAATGCGATGGTTTTATATTTTTTTCTGCTTTTTATTCTAAAACAATAAAATTTCTTTCCATTCCCCATATTTTATGAAAATTTTATTTAAAGTGTGTACTCTTAATTCTAGATTCGTTTAGTTAACATAACATTGTTGTCAAAACCTTTAATAATGTGTCAACGGAAGTGTTTATTTGATTAAATCGTAAATTTAGGCTGCTGTTCCATATTGATAATGGCTAGAAGCTTTCAAGTCTTCATAATGTTGCAATATTATGGAATGTTTCGCTGAATTGATTAAATTTGTCGTATACTTAATTTCGATCGTTTATAAAAATATGCAGTTGTTATAATTCATCTTGCTTCTTTTAAGATTTTTAACATACTACAGAAAAATTATTCGTAATAAATTTATATAAAATATTTGTCTTTAAATTAAAATATTACAAAGGGACATGTTGAAAAAAACTTAAATTTTTTGTTAAATTTTCTTTAAGTATATAATAACAAAAATAATATAATGCTTCATATACAAATTATTAGCTAGATCTCTATTCTTATTTCATATTTATCCAAAACTTATCCACTTTCTGAACAATGAACTTTCAGCCTAATATTTTGTTATTGTTTACCTAATGCTCTCCTTAAGTGTTAATTAACATGTATATATTTTTTAATTTTCAGAAGCTTTTGATTGTCTGTGATATCGGTGATTATAGTATATTCTTACTCTAAATTATGGTTGACTATTACGCTGCTTTAGAATTAAGTCGTAGTGCCACTACACAAGAAGTTAAACAAGCGTAAGTTTTTTTTCCCCTTCCTAAATTTTTGTTTAATGCATAATTTGTGACGACAATGTTATTATTTTTTATTATTTTTAAAAAGTTGTGTCCTCTTTAAATTTTATATCCTGTTTTATGTAATATTTTTTTAGCTGCTGAAAAAGTGTGTGTGTAGTGGTGGGGGGGGGGGGGGAGAAGGGAATGAGAATTCAATTTTGTTTAAGAGTCAATGAACTAAACAAAATCCTTTTTATAGTATATATAAAAAGCTCAATTTTTTTTTGAAGCAGACTTGAAATTTTGTGAGTCAGGTTGACTTGCTGGCAATGCAACTGTAAGTCAGTTGATCTACAAATACGAGTCAAAAAGGAAAAACTGCATGTCAATTTGTCTTCCCCGAACCCCTAAAAAAGAAAAATAAAAAAAAAGGCCCTTAAAAGCAGGGGGAGGGGGGAAAATTCATTGAAAGTTTTTCCAGCCAGAAACATTTCTTACAAGCCAGCAATATAAAGCTGAAAAGTTGCAATTAGGTTAATACATAATAATAATAAAAAAAACTTTGATTAAATATCATAAAATAATACATGAACTTGCAACAATTGTTTCAGGTCGAAAGAAAACACGACCCTTTGTCAGGCGATCAAAGTTGGCACAAGTGCTGCAAACCGAAGTGGCCAATGCACAAGGACCTGTAGTTTCATTTCAGTAGTTTTACTTTTTTATTCATCACTTTTTTTTTAAAATTTCTAAAATTCTTTCACAGTCTGTATTTAAAGTCATTTACAAACTTGTCAACAAAATTAAATTATCTTCTCTTGAAGATCCCATTCTTATTGAAAATCGATCTAATTTAGATTATATTGGTCAAACTAAGGAGGTATTTGAAATATAGAATCAATGAGCATCATCAGAATGTTCATAATAAAGAGATTTCCAAACCTTCTATTACTTCCCACTGTGCCAGTGGCAGAATTTAGGCGACACAGGTCATTGTCACAGAAGAGAACTTGTTTCTTATAGAGAAAGAATTGCTCATAAAAAGCCTAAAGATATTTAGTGGGAAAACAGAAAGAAAAATCCAGATATCTTATACAGAATTCATACTTATCAGGGAAAACTTGGAATACTTGAGAGAATTTGGATTTTGTTAAAAAAAAAAAAAAAATCGGGGAAAATAAAAATTTTCATTAAACATCTGGAAAAATTATTATAAAATCTGGAAGAATGAATACTTCCTGCTCATGATAATATATTTTTCTTGTTTGGCTTCATATTGAGATTCGAATGATTAAGTATTGGGAAAATACACATGTAAACAATGAACAATGATTTCTACATGAACTTTCACTATGATCAGCAATAACATAACATACAGTGGAAGTAGTGGTATTTTTCCTCTCTAGAGGAGTGTTTCTTGTACTATGTCGCTATTATTTCTTGAAAATTGTCTGGAAAGTACAGGGAATTTTTCCCCCCATATTTGAATATGAACCCTGTTTATGTTTAAAATTTTTTTTATAGTATACTAAATATATTGAAATTTTTATAATTAAATGTATATATTGTGTGTAAATTAGAAAATATGTTATTATCAAGTAACGTCTTGCAGAAAAGACTTGTACAAACAAGGCTTGTCACAGAAAAAAAAAATCTGCCACAGTGCTTGCTGCTAGGCACTGTGGCACATGTCATTGTCTGTGTGATGTTATTGTTTTAATTTTTCTAAAACTAACATAATTTCTTCTCCCATCTCCTCTTCCCATTTGGATATCCATGAAGCTTTTTACATATTTAAAAATTAAAAAAAAAAAACTTGTTAATGATATTTCTTCCACTCTGTTTTTGTCCGATGCTTCGAAATTATTTGTATAACTTTGGGTTTTGCCCCAGTTGATTTTTTAGATTTTAATTAATCTTTTTCTTTTTTATAATTCTGGTCACATCAGTACTTACACTGACATATGGTTTTATTTGTTTTTGCTCATTACTGAAATATGTTTTATGCATTGCTGCTTTCGTTTGCTGCACTTGTGCCTACTTTGTTTGCCTGATGAAGGGTCATGTTTTCTTTTGACCTGAAACAATTGTTGTGAGTTCTTGCATTTTATGTTTTATGGTGTTTATTCAAAGATTTGTACTTATAAATGCCAATTCTGTGGTGCTTTTTAAAAATAAATATGTGCCTCTGATGTGCCCTGTTGTGGAATTTCCTGTACCAATGTTACTGAAATGTGTTTGAAACCATTGTTTAAATTTAGTATTGTAATTAGTAACAGCAACTTTTGAAAAAAGGGAAATTTGCATCTACAAAGAAAAGTAATAAAATTATAGTATCTATTAACAGTCAATACATCTCAGAATAAGTTGAGCATTTTTTAAGCTCTTAAACTAAATATACAACATCTGAAATTATCTGCAGCACCTACTACCATGCTGCAAATTCATGGGAGAAAATGAAAAAAAAAAAAAAAATCTTAAAAACACTTTAATGCCTAGCCTATTGAAGAAACTTAGTATCATGCTTACTTTGCATTTTTGGGGTGGTATTAAGAAGGATTAAGGCCAATTGACCACACAAGGGTCCTAGACTTGGGTCAAACACTTCTTGTGGGGGTATCTTTTTCAGAGTTCTTAGGTTTTATTCATGCATGTTTTGTTTCAGAGAAAAATTGCAGAAAGCTCTGAACGACTCGGCCGATAATCTAGGTTCAAAGTTGGCATCTCCCATCTACCAGCTCCGAAAATATCTTTGTGTTTGGGATCAAGGCTCGAAATCTGCAGTCGTTAGTCATATTTTGCAACTATTAATTTCATTTTGACGACTGTGATTTTACACCCAATCATTATTTTTGACACCTAACTTTCTATTGTTATTTCATTATTTTTAATGAGGCATGTGCCATCTCAAAAGTTTTTAATATTTCAACTTATACTCCAAACTTCTCAAGGTTATAAATCTTTCTTTCAGTTGGTATTCACTGATTTAATCAATGTGTTACCTTATAATATATTGATTGACAAAGAGGCAATTATTGAAGAGTTTGAAGATTATAAGCTTTGGGCAAAAGAAAAAATTAAATATCCCATGCCTGTCTGCTTGGCAGCATTTGTTGGCTGAATCAATTTCAATTTCATCTTCCTTTCCTAATTTAAGGAAAGTAATAAATTACATTATGATTCTTCCCTTAAATACAGCTGAGTCTGAAAGGGGATTCGGCTATTTTAATTTATTCAAAAGAAAAAACAGTCAGTCTTTCAACTTCTACCATAAATGATTTACTATTTATTCAGCTATATGGACCAAGTTTAGAAGAATTTAATTTACAAGCTGCTATTGATTTATGGTGGAATTATGTTAAGCAGGGATACGTAAGACATCCAGAGTTTAAAAAATAATTTTGTATTTTTAATAAATTTTCTTTCTTATTTGCAAGGTACTTGTGTGTTGTTCATTACTGAGCATTGTGAATCGTTAGATGTATATGTATATATGCACATTTATGAACAAACAAATAATTTCAAAATGGCAACCAAGTAGAACATTATGGCAACTAAAAGAAAAAAAACTTGTTAGGTGCCATTGACACCTGACTTACCGACTCCAGTTTAGAGTCCTGTTTGGGATTTAAAAGAAACAAAGAATATGGTAACATATAGAGAAGTTTTGGTATATTTTTTTACTGTTTAAAATTTCATTTGCCACATCATTCAAAAATATACTTTGGCGAGTAAATTGCTGGAATTCCCTACCCCTTCTGTAAAAGGAAGAAAGGGATGTGCAAAAAAAAAGATGAAAGATGTGAAATTATTAAAGTATTGTGTTTTGCAAATATATTATTTATTTTTTGGAATAGAGAAATATTCAGTCAAATAGTGCGTCAGTTACTGACTCGCTCTTCTAAAATTTGTGAGTCATCGATCATGTATTTTTCGGAATTTACATGTATAAAATGAGAATAAACATGAAGTATGAATAGTTATGATAATAAAAGAAATATAATTTTTCAAAATTCTTATTCTTTCATAAGTGTTTGGTTATACTCAGAAACATTTTGTAGCTTATCTAACAGAATAGCTCTTACAAGCCGTGTTTTTTTTTTTTTTTTTTTTTAAATTATTAATATGTTTGAGTGTTTAAAAAAAAAAAAAAAAAAAAAAAAAAATCACAAAATATAGAAACTTGCAGGATAATTAATTATTTAAGGGTATAATTTTTTTATCTACAGTGCACAAATATTTAAATTTTTTAAATCTCTTTTTCTATAATATGTTTAAGGTGTTCCACGAAATAATGAAATTAACATTACAATTTGCACCCTATTTTTATTTAAAATAAGCTGTCATTAGCAGTGTGATTAAAAAAAAACCTTAAAGAAAACTTTGTTAGAAAGGTAGTATATAGAATGTGAACTGAAATCCGAAAATGTTATGATTATTTACGAATGAGATAAACTCAGCAAAAATAAGAATATTTGTTACAATAAAATAATTATGTCGTTAAAAATGCCAAAATAAAAAAACAAAATTCTCATTCTGCAGTTTTGATAGCATTCATATTGTCATTAATCATGCTATTCTGTACTTCTACTGATGACAGTATGCTAAATGCTACCGAAAATGCAGTATGCAAATTTTGTTTTTATTGTGGCATTTTTAACCTTGATGCATATTTACTTTATCATATACTTTACATTAAGTTAAGGTTATACAGTATAAGAATGGTCATTGCTAATAAATATCTTAAATACACTGACGTATAAAATTTAAGGAACAATGTTTTCTCCCGAACAAACTACCTGCGTTAGAAACGCCAAAGAAAAATATTCCAAATGCATACAGCTGCTTCGGTAGCCTAAAGCATATAGTCTTCAGTGAAAAAAGTATTCTGAATCAGGAGAAGTGCTCGTATATATAGGAGAGGGGCCGGATTTAGTTCAACCAATAGGATTACGGGAAAGGTGGGGAGAGTGGCCAATAGGAATTTAGGAAAGTTAGCTGTGTAAACAGCAGAAAAATTAAGAAAATGTGGACTGAATATAAAATTTCCAACAGTCAGACAAATAGGGAACAGTGAAATCGCAATTTACAAGGTTTTTAAAATTTTTATAAATATAAAAAGCTTCAAAGAAATAGAGTTCATGAATGGATTTAGGTCTGCAAATTATTTTAGCTGAATTAAATTTAAAATTATGATTTTCCTCCCAGCAATGTTTAGAAATAGCCGATTTATTGGTTTCTTGTTTGCGGACGTAATTCATATGTTCTTTTAGACGAAATTTAAGACTGCGTTTAGTTTGACCAATATATGATAAACCACACTGACAGGAAATACTATAGATGCCCCAAGAATTATGCATATCAATGGGATCTTTTAACTGAGAAAAGGTGAGTTTATTGGAAGGCGAAAATATTATTTTAAAATCATATTGTTTGAGAATTTTAGCTATGGTTTGACTAGATTTAGGAAAATAGGGTAAGACAATACTCATATTAGAAGAGACTGATTTAGTAGACCAGTCCAGATCCAGTCAAACCATAGCTAAAATTCTCAAACAATATGATTTTAAAATAATATTTTCGCCTTCCAATAAACTCACCTTTTCTCAGTTAAAAGATCCCATTGATATGCATAATTCTTGGGGCATCTATAGTATTTCCTGTCGTGTGGTTTATCATATATTGGTCAAACTAAACGCAGTCTTAAATTTCGTCTAAAAGAACATATGAATTACGTCCGCAAACAAGAAACCAATAAATCGGCTATTTCTAAACATTGCTGGGAGGAAAATCATAATTTTAAATTTAATTCAGCTAAAATAATTTGCAGACCTAAATCCATTCATGAACTCTATTTCTTTGAAGCTTTTCATATTTATAAAAATTTTAAAAACCTTGTAAATTGTGATTTCACTGTTCCCTATTTGTCTGACTGTTGGAAATTTTATATTCAGTCCACATTTTCTACTGTTTACACAGCTAACTTTCCTAAATTCCTATTGGCCACTCTCCCCACCTTTCTCGTAATCCTATTGGTTGAACTAAATCCAGCCCCTCTCCTATATATACGAGCACTTCTCCTGATTCAGAATCCTTTTTGCACTGAAGACGGTACGCTTTAGGCTACCGAAACAGCTGTATGCATTTGCAATATTTTTCTTTGGCGTTTCTAACGTAGTAGTTTGTTCGGGTATTAATATTCCAACGCCAAGTCTCCTGTTATTATTAAATGTTTTCTCGTTTTCTTCTTTTGTGCATAATTTTTAAACAAATGGAAATACAAATGTAAAATTTGGATGGCATATTCGCTATCAAATCATTAATTCAATGAAATTTTTAAAAACTGATATTAATTCAGATGTTTTCAAAAGTAAGCTTCAGAAATGATATATATATATATTTTTTTTAATTTTAGAAAAGATTAAATGAGAAATGGTGGTAAGGATGCATTACAAATAGCTGAAGATGCACATGCATTCAAATGTTTGATTAAAACAAGATTTTTTTACTTTCTTCTATATGTATATATAGAGAAAGTATTGGATTTGTAAAAATTTTTGAACTCCAGTTTTCGATGGATTTACACGTTTTGGGATGTCCTGAACATGATTTGTCTGTTTTTAGAAAGTGTGTGTGTGTGTGTGTGTGTCACCAATTTTGTGGATGCTGTATCTCGCGAACAAATGAACGAAATTTAACCAAACTTGGTATTTAGTTGGACCCTGACGTAAACTGGTACTGATTAGATTTTTGGAACAATTGCTCAACAGGTGGTGCTGCTATCGCATTTTTCTAAATTTTTAACATGGCAGTATAGGATAAAATTTCGTATAAATGCATATAATAAGAGTTATTTTAATCGTGTAATTGTAAAATTCATATGAATTATTAATAATAGTAGTAGTTAACTAGGAAGAAAATTTTGTGCATGTGGGAGCATCACTTCCCCCCCCCCCCCCCCCCCGGGGGAATAAATTTTCAATATGTGTATCTTTTGAAAGATCTTGTCAATACCTTTAAAATGAATAGTTGAACTGCATATCTGTGATAATTTAAAACAAAGTTATCAGTTTTTTTATCTTTTATCGAAAAAAACTTGGAAAAAAAATTTCTTCTAATTTGCAAAAAAAATGACATCTTTCAGCATTTAGTAAAAAAAAATTCTGTCAGATAAAACCATTTATGTGCTTTAAGTCTAGTATATATACAGTAGAGCGCCGATTATCCGAACTCCAATTAACCAACCTTCCAATTATTTGAACAGTTTATTTCTCTATTTATATTTCTTTATCCGAACTTCCAATTATCCGAAAAGCCTATTTCTCGCCTTCGAATGTTTCAAAACAGCTATGAAATTACCCAAACGGCAGAACGACGGACCATAACTTTTTTCCTAATTTAAAATTTGAAAGTCTCGCTTTGAGGTGCACATGGAGGAGTTACAGACTAAAGGAGAGGAGGGTTAATTATGGAATAGTCAGGAAATATGGAATATCGTCAGAGGTTTTGGCTCTGATTGGTGCTGCTATCTCTTCAAAATACTATGAATTACGCAAGAAGGATTCCCATGAAGCAATACAGCAAGAAGCAACCGCTTGTTGCTGCCGTACCATTCTCTATCGAACAAAGTATGTTTTGAGATTTTTAAAAGTTTTTGCAGGTAAGTTTTCAAACATATAAATTTACTAGTACACATGAGGTTTAAACATTGATGTTAAGTATAATGTATGCTCAAAGAATTGTATTTTGTTATATGTTGGTCGTTTTTTAGCTGCAAATATTTTGTCCATCACTTTAAAAGTTTATTTTCAAAGATGGCGTGTCTGGTATTATGGAATACTAGATATTTCATAGTATCATCTGAAATTGACTTCATGTATTCAACTAAAGAAACAGAAAATAAAGATGCCGAATGTATCTTCTGTCACAGAAAATTCTCTGAAGATGATTTTATGAAGTCTAATTAGTTTTTATATGGTTTAAACAGTTTAAACCACCTATTCCATATCACCCGACTATTTCATATTAACCTCCATTTGTAACTTTTTTTTTAAGTAAACTTTTTATAACAACAAAAAAATTTTTTTGGATTTTTTTTTTTTTTTTTTTTTTTTTTTTTTTCATTGACAATTTATTACAAATAATTACACTATGTACTCATCATGATTTTGAGGATTTTTATTAAAAACAAGTAAAGTTATTTTAAGAAATATAAATGGTATTCCATAATACCCTCCTCTCATCTGTCTGTGTGCCAAAATATCATGTCTGTAAATGCTGTAGATTTTTCTGTAGACAGCTGGCAGACAGAATCATTTCGCTTTTATTGATAAAATTAGAAACTTTTTCTCAAGAAAAAGCTTAATATAAATTTTTGCTTGACATTCCTGCGAAATAGTGCTGTGAGTACTTACAAGGATGATAATTAAAAAATAATAAATAATCCAAATCATAAGCAATGCTATTTTGGATATATCAAATTTCCAAGCCTAAATTGTTACTTTTTTAAAAACTTCATAAAACACAAATGTAAATATAAAAAATTACTAAATTAAATGCTTGCCTATAATAGATTACGGAAAAATTTTGTTTTTGAAAAAGATCACAACATTTTAGGTACTAGATTTTTTTTAAACAAGCAATTGTACTAAAAAAATCATCGCCAACTAGGGAAGTTGACAAGGGGATCATATACTAAAACTGTAACACTAAATGATCTAGATATTGTGAATTTCTTTCTATTCTAAAAGAAAATTACTGATTTTTAGCATAATATTTCATTAAAAAAAGAAAAAGTGGTATTAAATATTATGTCTTTATATTTCACATTGCATATAGGGATTTCTATAATATTGTTCTGCTTTTGTCTTGTGTTATGTATTGTTAATATTCCTATTCAGTGAATGGCAAAGCAGCAAATAGGTGGGTAGAGCTCAACAGGGGGTAGCAAAGCAAGTCGGGGGTGGGTGAGCGAGGCGAACAGGGGGCAGAGCCCCCTAGTAAATTAAAAAATGCTTTTAATTAACAGTTAAAAGCAAGGGAACTTCAATGACAAAAAAAAGTATCAGAATTTGTTAATTTTCTTAATCTCAGTTGTAAATTTCTTTGTTTACATTGAAGAACCAATTGCTGATTAAAGTTTTTTCAGATTATAGGTCTGCAGATTAATCGTGAGTTGACAGTATTCCCCAACAATACGCAAAATTTTTGATTTTTTTATGTTTGCTAAAATACACAACTTTCGTATGGTCATAAAATGAATTTTGTAAATAAGGATTGCAACAATGGGGAGAGGGGGGTGTAAGTTGAGAATAATTCTTTTAAATCACCATTATAATTTTGTTTAGTTATTGTATGGTATTGTGTATCGCTGTATAGTTTTAGAACTAAATAAAATGTTAATGTAACAACCCTACCTCACCCCTTTCTAAAAAAAATATTTTCATTAGTTTTTTTAAACTGCCTTTTCTTTATCATTTTATGCCTTATCCTATTAGTGTAAATTTAACAAAATTCTTTAACAATGAAACTGTTACAGGTATCGCAAACTTGCTTTAAAGTGGCATCCTGACAAAAATTTAGACAGAAAGGAAGAAGCTGAAATAAAGTTTAAAGAAATTAATGAAGCTTATGAAGTGTTGTCTGATGGTAATATATATATCTTTCCAATCAAATGTGTAATATTCTTCTTTTTTTTCCCTGCAAAATGATGTATATTTTGTCGTGTTGCAAAAAAAGAATTAAACAAGCAGGTTTTTTTTAGACTAGCAGTGAAACTACTTCAAACATGAACTGTATTCAGTTTGGAATCCAAACTAAATACAGTTCGTGTTTGAAGTAGTTTCCTTATTTTGTTTTGACACAGATAAAATTTATAAAGCTTTCCAGCCAGAAATTTGAGTTATGTAAAATTATAAATATAAAGTTTTAATGGTACAATTTAGTCACTTTTTATCCAATAAGTCTTAAAATCAATATGCAGGGTGTCTGAATCAAATGTCCCTAATTGCAACAGCTAATTAAAATCTATTAATGATGCATTGTCTGTATTAGACAAAAATTGGTTGCTTAATTCTTAGATTTTTTGTGACAAATTTTCATTTTGCACGTACAATGCACATGCCAGCTGCAACCAATTTATGCCTCAGCATGTTGCACTTAGTGTGGAGATGTTATCTAACATTAAAAAAAAAAAAAAAAAAAAAAACATGATTTTTTAAAACTGCATAATTTTTTTCAGATGAAGAAACACTTCATGTGAGAAACATTGTGAATAAGCACAGCCGCTAGTTTAGGGCTCAGAAAATTCTCATGCTGTACTGAAAGTGGAAAAAAAACTGTGTTAGGTATTCGTTCATATGATGCAGCCACAGGACCATTTTTCTTTTCCGAGACTTCTGTGATGGCAAATATTTACCTGGTTATATTGCAGATTTACGCAATACCCCAAAGGTAGCATTTTACAACTCTCTGATATTATCCAACAGACGTTGAAGACTTTAGTGCCTCAGTAACCATTGTTATTGCCACCGTGACTGCGAAAATGCTTTAGCGAACATGATTGGCACTAGATTACCAGCTAGATATCCTAGGGCTACCAAGAAGTACATGTGAAAATTTACTGATTTTTTTTTTTTTTTTTTTTTTAAATTGTAAGTCCTGTTTTCTAATTTTGTATATTTCTTATGCTTTCAAACCTTTTGTTAAGTATAGCAACCTCTTCAAATTAGAAACAGTAGATTCAAACACCCTGTATATCCATAATGAAATATCATAATGGTTTGCACATTATTTCATTAAAATGTGCTGAAATATCCCCCCCCCCCCCAAAAAAAAAAAAAAAAAAAAAAAAAGTTTTCTTCTCAATATTATAATTAGTTAAGATTGATTGTTTAGGTATTAAATATATACATATACAGTCTGACTTGTGTGCAATAAG
Organism: Salticus scenicus; assembly: GCA_963930645.1. Classification (NCBI taxonomy): domain Eukaryota; kingdom Metazoa; phylum Arthropoda; class Arachnida; order Araneae; family Salticidae; genus Salticus; species Salticus scenicus. Next base: position 163,555,615 of record OZ005654.1, on the reverse strand, counting down.
AAAGGACTGGCAGAATTTGATCATACAGTTTAATAAAAAGAATTTTATTGATTGTGAATTAGGAAAAGATTTTTTATATGAAAAACCAAATTAATTCTTGCAAGAGCTGTCAAATCTGTTGAATGTATATTCAAATTTACTAATTGTTCATTACTGTCTCGCAATTGCATTAAAAGTTGTAGTTTCTTTCAGCTTGTATCAACGTTCTGTGCTGAATCGACTTATTTAAAAGACATATTTACATTGATGTCTAAATGTCATTTAAGGGGAGAAAGAGAGAGGGGATCATACTTTCATTTCTATCATAATACTTAAATTTTAAAATAGTTTTGTAATATTTTTTGTATTCAAAATTAGGAAGTATAAAGGCAATTCAGATCAAAATTCAAAATCAAGAGCTAATTAATAGCTGCTGGTAGCTGGTATCTATGGCACAAATTCATCTGCCAACTCTGTGTTGATGTCAGTATGTTGAATGCTGCTAAAACTCCAGTCGGTTAATTTTACCTATTTTTGGTGCTATTTACATTGTAATCCTTTTTACTAAAAATAGACATGAGTGTATTACCAAAGCAGTAAAGGACATTATTCATGCCTACTTTCACCTAAGGAAGGGCTGTGCTATTATTTTGACCTGAAACAGTTGTTGTGAATATGGTGTATGCATTACATAATTTATTATTTTTTAACATCAGTTTTTAAATGCATTTCATTGCTAATAGGTAATTTAATATGTAATTTTTTAAATTAATTTTTTTTATAATTTTTATGTAAATGTTTGTATAAATTTTAATATTTTACCAAATAAAAGTAATTAGTACAAAAATATTAATCAAATTAATCAAATGAAGTAAATGCAGAATACTTAATGAATATGAATTGCTTATCTACTTGGTACTCACATACCCCATAGCAGAAAATGCGAGACGTACGTCACAGATTTTTTTTTAGTCTGCAGATTTTCAAAACAGTAATATGTAGAAATTTCAAATCTCCCTATATTGGTCATAAATATTGCAATTCCCAGTCTTTCTCCATCTACAGCATAAATGCCAATGTTCATTTTAAACACACTTTATTATATTCTAGAACCTATAAATTGGTAGAACTTTTCAATATATTTCACATACGTAGCTTTTATACCCCCCCCCCCTCTTTGCTAATGATCAGCGATCAAATATCTCACAGAATCATTGTGATTTCCAATCTTTTTTAATCCACAACATAAATGTCAATGTTCTTTTAAAACTTATTTAATTAGATTCCAGAATTTATTAAGAAGTGAAATTGTCCAACATATCTCACTTTTTTTTTTACTACTTCCCCCTCTAATGATCGACAATAAATCTTTCCACACAGGTATTGTGTTTTCAGGTCTTTCGCCATCCACATCTTTTTCAATTCACTATATTAGAATCTAGAATCTATAAAGAAGTAAAATCCTTTAATATCCCTCACTCATATATTTCTTTGCGATTACCCCCTTCCCCACGCAAGGTAAATGTTCTTTTCTATTGCATGTAATTGATTGAAGTGTTTTGCTATATTTTATTATGTCAATGAACACTAACACTGCTCAGGAAGGATAATTAATTTTTTCTATTCTTACTGTAAATAAAGTATTTTCTTAAGTTCTATTTTGAACATCTGTTTTATATACAGTAAAATCCCGTTACAACGAACTTCACGGGACCGCAAATTTTATTCGTTGTAACGGGAATTTCGTTGTAACGGAATTCCATAGAAAATTAAACATTTCAATTCAGATCCTCATATCATAGTTAATTATAAAAATAGTAGTATAATACAAATTAGTAGATAATTAATTATTAAAAATAGTAATAAAAATTAGTAGTACCTTCTAATAACGTAAAGTTAGTACTAATACAATGTATAATATTTTTTATAGAACTGAAAAATTGACTTACCACCATTTCAATGATCTTCAAATTGTACAAGAAAAAATTTAATGCAGAAAATCAGTGATTTTTTTTTGTACAAGGGAGTTTGAAGCTGCGGACAATACAAAATTATGTACATGATTAATATTAGAAAAAATGTTATCTGGTACACTGCTCTGTAAAGAAATAAAATTGCGCACTCTTTCTAAGTTTTCTAAGGCTTCAGCAGATGTAACTTTTGAAGTAGTAATAACCTCATTTTCTTCATCTTCAGAACTTTCTTCATCATTTTCTAAAATGCGATCATCAACAATAGACTGCACAATATCTGTCTCTGTTAATGAATAACAAGTTGCAGCATTGTCATCTGCAGTTAAAAATTTTTTAAAGCTTATGCTTTGAGACACACCAGATTTTTCTTTTACTAAGTTCCAAACGGATTCGATCTCATATTCGACTGTCTGCTCCTCATCATGTAGTACATCGCTAGATCCTTGAGCCGTCGATTCTTTATTTAAATCCTGGTCAATCTGCGCGTGTTTCCAACAGTGGGCTATTGTTTTCTGGCTTATATCGTCCCACGATCCACAGATCATATCAATTGCCTCTTTCATGTTGCACTTTCTGTTTACGTTATTTTGCAGATCACAGATAATGCGTTTTAATAACATAGTTTTGTATCGTGATTTTACGGCTCTGATAATGCCTTGGTCAAGAGGCTGAAGTATTGCAGTACAGTTAGGCGGGAAATACTCTACACGAATGTGATTCAATATAGGAGGATCATTGTGTGCTGTGCAGTTGTCTATGAGTAGAAGAATTTTATGTTTTTGTTTTTGCATATCTTTATCAAAATTTATCAGCCATTCATTAAAGAATCCTTGCGTCATCCATGATTTTTTGTTGGCTTTGTAGATGCATGGTAAGGACTTAAAATTTTTGAAACAACGGGGTTTTTCAGATTTGCCGATTATGAGTAATTTTCGTTTTTCTGTTCCTGATTTGTTGCAGCAAAATAGGGCTGTAATCCTTTGTTTGGAAAGCTTTCCTCCAATACACTTGTCTCCTTTTAACGCTAAAGTCTTCCTTGGTTCTAACTGAAAAAATATTCCGGCTTCATCGGCATTAAAAACATCGTTAGGACTATACGTCTTGATTAATTTTAGTACTTCACCTTTACGCCATTCGTTTACAGATTCAACTGGGACGTCTTTTGCTTCTCTTGAAATGCATTTTGCCACTATACCGTATCTTTCTCGGAATCGATTCAACCATCCGACACTGGCTTGAAAATTTTCAACGTTTAGCATTCTTGCAAATTCCAAACCTTTTTCTCTAATTAAAGGGCCACTTAGAGGGATGTTTCTAGAACGAACATCCATAAACCATTTGTAAACAGCACTATCCACATCTTGAAACTAGCCATTTCAAATTCGTTTTCTGCTTGGATCAAAGACTTGAACTTGAAGTTTTTTCAAAATGCTTTCTTTATCTTTTAGAAAAGTGGATGAAGTAGACGGCGAAATTCCATATTTGCTAGCAACATCAGATTTTTTCATTCCTTTCTCAACTTCAGAAATTATGGTTTTTTTTTCTTCCAAACTAAACTGTTTTCGCTTAACAGCCGCCATTTTATGACCTACTGGTAAGATGAAAATTTTCAAACTGATTTCGAGCTTTGGGAATTCCTTTGCGAAAGTTATTCAGGTAGGGAGGAGAGGGAAGGGGGAATGTGCAATACTCATTTCACGTTTTGTTAAGTTTGCTTACATTGGTTACAGCTTACTTGGACTTCCAAGAAAAAGGGGTGGAGAAAAGGGGAGAGCGAACAAAGGAAACATTCCTTCTGCAGTGAAATGCCTATGCACACCTATTTTACAACAAAGCTCGGAGAAAAGCGATTGCTTTAGAAATAAGCTTGATTGTCCCTAAGACTAGGCATCGAAAACAAAAATTGTCAAGCGATAAAAATGTACAACTGAAAGTATTTGCCGTGTCACATTATTTCGTTCTAACGAGATTATAAAAAATTGAATATTTCGTTATACTGAGATTATGTTAACATTATTTGAATACATTTCAAAACGGGACTCGCTTGCATTTCGTTATAACGGGATTTTTCGTTGTAATGGAATTCGTTGTAACGGGATTTTACTGTATATACTAGCAGGCAACGCCCGCTTCGCTGGTCCCTATTTTTAAATGAATTGCTATAATTACTGAATTCTCAAAATTGCATTAATTTTTATCACGTGAAAAAAACAGAAAAAAAATCTTATTAGGAAAAATGTCGCACCGAGTTCTCACTGCCTTCGGAAAAAATTCCCAAAATGCTCTAACTCTTATTTCTATTATTTTCCCCCTTCGCCCCCCCCCTCCCGTCTATCCTAATAATTTTAAAAATTCGAAAATATCCGCAATCGATTTGTAGGTATCGAAAACCTCTCTATACCAATTTTGAATGCTCTAACTCTATTCTATTTTTTTTGCCCCTCCGCCCCCCTACCCGGCCCTCCTAATAACTTTACACTTTCGAAAATATCCCCATTCGACTTGCTGGCTTCTCCCTCCTAATAATTTTACAAATTCGAAAATATCCGTAATCGATTTGTAAGGATCGAAAACCTCTATATACCAATTTTAAACGATCTAACTCTATTTTTATTTTTTGCCCCCCCCCTCTCCCCTCCCCCTTCTCGCCCCTCCTAATAACTTTACACTTTCGAAAATAGCCCCATTCGACTTGCTGGCCTTTAAAACCTATCTGTACCAATTTTGAACGGCCTAACTGTATTTCTATTTGTTTTTGCCCATAGGCCCCCCATACTGCCCCCCCTTCCCACCCCTTCTAATAATTTTACAAATTCGAAAATATCCGCAATCGATTTGTAAGTATCGAAAACCTCTCTGTACCAATTTTGAATGATCTGACACTATTTTTATTTTTTTGCCCCTCCCCTCCCCTCCCCCCACAAAAAAAAATCTGAAAAAATCAAAAAATGAGTTTTTAGAAATATTTTCAAGAAGACACTTGGCGGTTTAATTTTTTTTTTTTTTTTTACATCTTTGAGCAATTACTTTTACTCAAAAATCTGTATTTTTCTAAATTTGCCTCCAAAAATCATTTATACCCCCTTCTCCCGTTAAAAATCCAAAATTCCAAAATCGCAGAAAATGATTTTTTTGTATTCAAGTCTAGTCTCCTCATCTGCAATATCTTCCTCGTGAAGCAATTTGGAGCCGAGTTATGCTTATAAAATTGTTTTTGTCTTCAGCAACTCCGAAAATCATTTTCATCCCCTTCCCCCCTTAAAAATCAAAAATTCCAAAATCGCAGAAAATGATTTTTTCGTATTCAAGCCTAGTCTCCCCATCCGCAATTTCTTCCCTGTGAAGTAATTTGGTGCCGAGTTGTACTTATAAATGTGTTTTTGCCTTATGCGCCCCCGAAAATCTCATTTTTACCCCCTACCCCCCTTAAAAATCCAAAATTCCAAAATCGCAGAAAATGATTTTTTGTATTCAAATCTAGTCTCCCCATCTGCAATTTCTTCACCGTGAAGCAATTTGGAGCCGAGTTATGCTTATAAAGGTAGTTTCTGCCTTCTGCCCCCCCGGGGGGTATTTCGCAAAATCCCGTCTTAGTGAGCGTCAGGGTCCTAAAATCAACCAGCTCACCAGAAATTGTGACTCTATCTCTCATAGGATTGCCACAGCCGTGTTGAGTCAGTGAATCAGTGAGTGAATCAGTCAGTGAGTTTACTCTTTTATATATATAGATGTAAAAGTCGGAATTTTTAGCAGTTGATCTGTATGTACAGTCGGTCAAAAAAAAAACGAAACACCCCCACCTATCTTATCAGTAAATTGTTGCAGAAAGACACCGAAGGTACCATTCGCCAGGGAATTTTGTTCTCTTTTAAGCTAATTGAAAAAAAATAGCTTAAGGGGTCGTCTCCATATTGAAATTGTGTCAAACTTAAATTTTTTCAATGGTAACATATAATTTTGATTTCGGATATCGATTCTACAGTCAATTTCATCCCCAGATATAAATTTGGAAGTCATATGGTGTATAAATTTAGGAGTTACACACGTCTAAACTTTCGAGCTTCTAATGTTAAAGTCTGATTACACATTTATATTCATATCTCCTACATTTTTATTTTTTTTTACCTGGTTTTTTTTATGATGTTAATAACAGGTTTTCCAAACATATTTATGAGTTTCATTAAGATTTTAATATTTTTTATCTATAGAATAAAAATTATTAAATTGATATTTTAAAAAATTATGTATTGTGACCTATAATTTTTCTAACAGATATCGGTGTCTAGCACCTTAAAATATGAGTATGCAAATTTGCAGCTCATTGGGCCAAATAGTTCTCGAGATATTCCAGAAAAATGATCGAAGATCAAGTTTGGGGGCAATATAACGATTACAAACTCTATTTACAAGTAGCAGTCACAACAATCAATTTTGAATTTTATTGCAGACGATATTAAGAAAAAAAAGTTTTAATTCACTTTCATAAATTTTTAATTATTTCAACAATGTTTTTTTTTTTTTTTTTTTTTTTTTTTTCAGCTGAAATAAATTTGAATTTAATTCTGAAATAAATTGTATTATATTATTAGATATGTGTAAATTGAAATACAAGAGCACATTGAAGAATTGCATGCAATTTAAAAATGTAAATTAACATTTATTTATTTATTTATTTATTTATTTATTTATCTCTTTCCTTACTATATTATATAATGTTTTCGTAATTTTCTTTAGAAGAATTGTGATTTCTAATTTCTATAGTCGCTATTATTAATAGTGTTGGAAATATAAATTAACCAATTAAAATAATATAATATTATTACAGAATAAATTATTTCTTTGAGTTGGACAGAACTTCACAGCTGAGAGATCAGATTTTTACTTTCCGAACATACGTATGTAAAGGAAGTATTGTAACCGTGACAAAAAATCCGACTTTTGAGATTATGGGATTTCTATACTTTTGAATTACACTGAATTCATTTTTACCAGTTTTCGATTATGAATGGGTGTATGTGTGTGAGTGAATACGATAGCGCCTAAATCCTCTGTTCAAATAAGTTGAAATACAGTAAGTATATTGTATGGCACCATAGCACGATCACTGTTGATTTTGGTGAATCTAGCACTTAAAAGTATTTTTTACAGGCACAAAAAAGAAATATTCTTTATCGTTTATATTCTTTATTCGCCTATAGGTCCAAGTTTTTCAAACTGCGATAGTGTCTATACACCATTTTCTTTTGAGCTAATACGCGTGTTATAAATGTCCGTCGCACAAAGTGTATAGATTTTGATGTATCTAGCATTTATAGTTTTTCACAGGGACACAACAAAAAATTCTTTATCATTATTGTCTATGGACCCAAATAAAATAAAATGCGATAGCATTTAAACGCCTTATTCGTTTGAGTTAAAAAACGTTTATACATGTTAATAATCACCCTCGCACAAAGTGTATAGATTTTGATAAATCTAGCATGTATAGTTTTTTTTTTCTTTTTACAAGGACAAAAAGAAAAATTGTCATTATGGTTTATGGGCCCAAACGCTTTAAAATGCGATAGGATCTAAACACTTTATTCTATTAAACTGAAAATTTATGCACATGTTATACATTACCGTCGCATGAATTGTATACATTTTGGTAAAGATAGCCTTTATAGATTTTTACAGGAACACGACAAAAATTTATATATCATTACGATTTATGGTTTAAAATTATATGAAGTGCAATAGCGTAAAATTAAGCAAGGGAAGAAAATACTTGAACTCCCTGTAATATTTTACCATATTACCATGTTTTTATTAACTTCGATTCTTGTTTATGTGTTTGTTTGTTTGTTTGTTTGTATGTTTATATGTCTGTTTGTTTGTTTGTTCAGTACAAATCTTGCAATCGATTTTTAACTAACTTCCCGACTATCTAGATATTTGAAATTTTCAGGACAGCTCACAACACGGTGACAATACATTTTTCTAATAATTTTAGTCAACTATTTCAGGTCCCGATGCTTTCGGCAGCGCTTATATGATTCGACAGAAAATTTATTTAACTAACTTCTCGACTAGCTAGACATTTGAAACTTTCAGGATAGCTCAGAACACGGTGACAATACTTTTTTTAATACTTTTAGTCAACTGCTTCAGGTCCCTACTGCCTTCGGCAGCGTTTATATGATTCAACAGAAAATTTATTTAATTAACTTCCTGACTAGCTCGACATTTGAAACTTTCACAATAGTTCAGAACACGGTGAAAATACATTTTTTAAATACTTTTAGCTATTCGACAGCGTTTATATGACTCAATAGAAAATTTATTTAACTAACTTCCCAAGTAGCTAGACATTTGAAACTTTCAGAGTAGTTCAGAATACGGTGAAAATGCATTTTAAAAATATTTTTAACCAATTGCTTCGAGACCCTGCTGTCTTCGGCAGCGTTACCAGTAAAAAGCTTGCAATCAACTTTTAACTATCTTCCTGGCTAGATAGCCGTTTGAAACTTTTATAATAGCTCAAAACACGATAGCAAGGAATTTTTTTAATACTTTTTTCCAATTGCTCCGGGTTCCCGCTGCCTTCAGTAGCGTTTATATGATTCAACAGAAAATTTAAAAACATGGTATATAAAAGTTCTTTTTATCTTGTAATTATTTTTTTTAACTTCGATTCTTGTTTGTTTGTTTGTCCAGTACAAATCTTGCAATAGATTTTTAACTAACTTTCCGACTAGCTAGACATTTGAAAATTTCAGGATAGCTCAGAACATGGTGACAATAAATTTTTTTTATCACTTTTAGTCAATTGTTTCAGGTCCCTACTGCCTTCGGCAGCGTTTATATGATTCGACAGAAAATTTATTTAACTAACTTCCCGACAAGCTAGACATTTGAAACTTACAGAATAGTTCCGAACACGACGAAAATGCATTTTTTAAATACTTTTAGTCAACTGTTTCTGGTTCCTGCTGCCTTCGACAGCGTTATCAGTACAAAGCATGCAATCGATTTTTAACTAACTTCCCGACTAGCTCATTAAAAACTTTCAGAATAGCTCAGAACACGGTGACAACACATTCTTTTAATACTTTTAGTCAACTGTTTCAGGTCCCTACTGTCTTCTGCTATAATTTGCGACTGGCCGATAAAATGTTAATTGAGAACGCGATTTTTTCTGAAGATAAGGATAAGTCCAATCATTTTTTCTCATCAAAAAGCCGTAACTCCAAACTTTCATAAAAATCGCTTTGCCCATTTCCGAATAAACTCAATTTCTATCGTATGTTGTAATGTGACGCATAAAGAGTTAACAACGAATGCGATTTTTTCTAAAGACGAGGATATTTCCAAAAGCCTTTTCTCATCAAAAAGTCCTAACTCCAATCTTTTATGAAATTCGCTATGTCTATTTCTGCGTAAACCGTATTTCTGGCAAACGTCGCAATGGGCCTTTAAAGGTTTAACAGAGAGCAAGAAATTTTCTGAAGAATAAAATAATTCCAATCAATTATGCAACCTCAAATTTTCATCATAATCCTTATACTTTTTTACAAGTAGACCCAATTTTTGTCATATGTTGCAATTGGCCGATAAAGGGTTAGCTGAGAACGTTATTTTTTTTTTTTTTTCTGAAGATAGGGAAGGCCATTCGTTTCAGCAGTCCCCGAAAAAACTTAGTCCGAAATATTCATCAAAATCGCTATATCCATTTCCAGGTAAACTTAGTTTCTGCTATATGTTGCAGTTGGTCAGTAAAGGGTTAACTGTGAACGCTAATTTGTCTGAAGAAGAGATCCAATCGTCTTTTCTCATCAAAAAGCCTGAACTGCAACCTTTCACAAAAATCGTTTTCTCCATTTCCGTATAAAGACAATTTCTGACATACGTTGCATTTGGCCTTTAAAGGATTAACAACGACAAGGAATATTTACGACAATGAGGATAATTTCTTCGTCTAAGCATCCACTAAAGCACTTAATGCAAAACTTTCATCAAAATCCTCATATCAGTATCCGAATAAACCCAAATTATTTCGTTTGTTGCCATTGGACGATAAGGGGTTAACAGCCAACGCAAATATTTCTGAAGATGGTGGTAAGTCTAATATTCGGAAATCACCTAACCCCAAACTTTCAACAAAATCCCTAGAACCATTTTCGAGTAAACCCAACTTTTGCTATGTATTGCAGTTGGCCGGTAAAGGGTTAACTGTAAACGCTAATTTATCTGAAGATTAAATCGAATTGTTTTTTTTTTCGCATGAAAAAGCCCTAACATCGAACTTTCATAAAATTTACTTCGCCCATTTCCGTGTAAAGCCGATTTCTGTCAAACGTTGCAATTGTCCTTTAAAGGGTTAACATCGACAGTGAATTTTTTTGACGATGGGGATAATTCCATTCGTTTAAGCATGCTCAAAGCACTTAACGCAAAACTTTCATCAAAATCCTTATATCAGTTTCCGAATAAACCCAATTTATTTCATTTGTTGCCGTTGGCCGATAAGGGGTTAACAGCTAACGCAAATATTTCTGAAGATGGTGGTAAGTCTAATATTCGGAAATCACCTAACCCCAAACTTTCAACAAAATCCCTAGAACCATTTTCGAGTAAACCCAACTTTTGCTATGTATTGCAGTTGGCCGGTAAAGGGTTAACTGTAAACGCTAATTTATCTGAAGATTAAATCGAATTGTTTTTTTTTCTCATGAAAAAGGCCTTACATCGAACTTTCATAAAATTTGCTTAGTCCATTTCCGTGTAAAGCCGATTTTCGACAAACGTTGCAATTGTCCTTTAAAGGGTTAACATCGACAGCGAATTTTTTTGACGATGGGGATAATTCCATTCGTTTAAGCCTGCTCAAAAGCACTTAACGCAAATCTTTCATCGAAATCCTTATATCAGTTTCTGAATAAACCCAATTTATTTCATTTGTTGCCATTGGCTGATAAGGGGTTAACAGCTAACGCAAATAATTCTGAAGATGGTGGTAAGTCTAATATTCCGAAAACACTTAACCCCAAACTTTCATCAAACTCCCTATAATTATTTTCGAGTAAACCCAACTTCTGCTATTTGTTGCAATTGGCCAGTAAAGGGTTAACTGTAAACGCTAATTTATCTGAAGATGAAATTCAATTGTTTTTTCTCATGAAAAAGCCCTAACTTCAAACTTTCATAAAAATCGCTTAGCCCATATCCGTGTAAAGCCGATTTCTGACATACGTTGCAATTGTCCTTTAAAGGGTTAACATCGACAACGAATTTTTATGACGATGGGGATAATACCATTTGTTTAAGCATACCCAAAAGCACTTAACGCAAAACTTTCATCAAAATTCTTATATCAGTTTCCGAATAAACCCAATTTATTTCATTTGTTGCCATTGGACGATAAGGGGTTAACAGCCAACGCAAATTTCTCTGAAGATGGTGGTAAGTCTAATATTCCGAAAACACTTAACCCCAAACTTTCATCAAACTCCCTACAATTATTTTCGAGTAAACCCAACTTCTGCTATTTGTTGCAATTGGCCGGTAACGGGTTAACTGTAAACGCTAATTTATCTGAAGATAAAATCCAATTGTTTTTCCTCGCCAAAAAATCTCTAACTTCAAACTTTCATAAAAATCGCTTAGTCCATATCCGTGTAAAGCCGATTTCTGACATACTTTGCAATTGTCCTTTAAAGGGTTAACAGCGACAACGATTTTTTATGACGATGGGGATAATACCATTCGTTTAAGCATACTCAAAAGCACTTAACGCAAATCTTTCATCAAAATCCTTATATCAGTTTCCGAATAAACCCAATTTATTTCATTTGTTGCCATTGGCCGATAAGGGGTTAACAGCCAACGCAAATTTTTCTGAAGATGGTAGTAAATCTAATATCCCGAAAACATTCATTAAAATCCCTTATAATCATTTTCGAGTAAACCCAACTTCTGTATACACACACACTTCAATAAACTACAGACGCGTTGGTTTATAGTCTGATACCTAAGGGGAAAAAAGCATAACAGAAATCTAATTTCAATAAAACGCTTCTGAAAATGAGATAATAAAACATCAATTTTGAATCCCGGTGCCCCTTCCCCCACCCCCCCTTCACACACACAGGTGTTATCAGACCCTCCTGTGTTAACCCCTTTGGACAGAATATTTTTTATTGTTCGAAATTTCCACATTAATGTGCTCATTGAAATTATATTCCTTTTGATGTATTTAGAGATTTGTAGATGAGTGAAACGCATTGAATAATAGAAGAGAGCTATAATAAATTCGTTGAATCTGACCTAAATGAAAAAAAAATAAACTTGGAGATAACCCCTTAAAGAAAAACCTTAAATATCTTAGGAACTAATGTTGGTATCTTCGTGCAAATTTATATCTAGGCTATTTTGATGCTCTAGAATCGTTTTCTGTCGTCAAATTAGTGGGTTAACATTCGAATTTTCAAAGTTGGACCCGTTTTTAATATGTAGACGACCCCCGATGTCATTTTTTTCCTACACACAATAAAAGTAGACATAAATTCCTGACGATTGGTGCCTACTGCATGTTTCTGCGATAATTAGGTAATGAGATAGGTGGGGGTGTTTCGTTTTTTGTTTGACCGACTGTACATCTGTTATCAACATAATTTAAGAATAAATTACTACAGGAAATTCAATTTTGTTATTAGGAAATTCATATTTGTTTGCCATTTGACAAAGTGATTTATTTTGGCAATTTAATGGCTGCCTATTTTAGCAGCCAGATTTTTTTTCATTTAATTCATTCATTTGGAAAGGAAATCTTTTATAATTTTTTTTAATGTATTTATCGAAAAATTTAGTAGTATAATAGAAAGACTAAACTAATTAAAAATCAAGATTAAATAAAAATTATTTTTTTTTTTTACTTATTTAATTCATTTGAAAGAAATATCTTCTTTTTATTTATTGTATTGTAGGAATATATGGTAATATAGTAGAAAGAGCAAGAGCTGTAAAATAAATGGTGCCAAAACTAAAATAGTTAATAAATACTGAGATACACCCGTCTTTATAATCATAGTTCTTGAATAATAGCAGTTTTTGTCATCCGATAAATACCCAAATTGAATTCCTGGAACAATGCTACAGTAGGCTGCATGTACCTGAAGCATGGTTAAGAGTGATTTCAAAAGAAAATTTTTTATTTGTTTATTTTTCCTTTTCAAAAAACTGATTTAAAAAAATAATAATCATTCAAATTTTTTGAAAATTCATTTAAATATAGCAACCAGCTAAGCGGGTGAAGCCTGCTAGTATTAAATAAATGTAAACTTCTGACAGAAACACGAAACATGCTTACTGTATCTCGCAAGCTTCTTTTTCTGTTACAAAACTCTTTTCAACCCGAAACATCCCCCCCCCCCTTGAAACATTACATTCTTCTGTTTTTACAAACTGAAAGAAAAATATGGACTAAAACCAACATTTGTTGATTGAAAACCGTACTTCACACTTTCTGTTATTAGCTTGATCATTCATTTCCTGATTTTATTACGTATGACTGATCCAGATGCAAAAGTGTAAGTGGATGTCTAGCCCACACGATCATACAGCCTGGGTCGGAAAGGGTTATAGTGAAATTATGCTGCCGATTGTTTTCTAATGCCTAGTTGTCGCAGATTGACAGAAAAAATTCTGCTTTTGGGCTCACATACTTATATGCATTATGTGTCACTTTGCTGTTATAAATTGCCCTTGATAAAGATATAGAAATTTTTGGGAAAATTTAAATTTATTTTTCTAAATTTATTAACTTTTTCAATGTCTTTTGCTTTGTATAATGCTTCGCTTCCATATGCAATTTATTGGTAACTTGCTAAATCAAGTTTTCCTTTCTGATGTTTGATCAATATAATGATGAAATATTATATAATCATATTACATAATTCAAGAAATTGATAAAAGCTTATTATGCAAAATAAAAATATATAACTTTTTCAAAGAAAATTACAAACACATACTTCCCTTATTCCGAATGAAATTATAAATACTATTAAAGAAATTATTTCCAATTCCTATGGAATCTTTTGCTCTTTTATCTGACAAAATTAGACTTTTACTGGGGAAACCCTTGAATGGAACCAAATATTTTATTTAAGACTCTTTTTCTACCTCGTAAAATTTCTCCTCCTCTGCTCACTAAATCTCGTGTAATTCTGTGCTCAGTGGCAGAAATACCACGACACAGCAACATAGTCGCAGACAGTTTTTGTCTGCACTGAGAAAAAAATTTGTCCGCAACTTTCGGATAACAATTCACTTATAAAAATTTCTGTATCAAAACTAAAACTAATACTTTTATTATTTATAATTATTTATATTGTGTTGTGTCAAACATTGCTATAAAATATTTAATTGAATAAGACGAATTGAATGAATACAATTGTTTATACTATATTGTTTTGTTGTAAAATTGTATTCGTGTATTGTTGCACGAGATCACCACTGATGTTAAGCAGCCCCCCCCCCACCTTCCCCGTCCCTATCAGCTTTCAGGCTTTTTGAGTGTAAGCCATTTTCACCTCTGATTATACGCAAATTTTGCAGACAGATTATGAAATTTTAAAAGCCTATCGTAGACATCTTCAAAACTTTCTGCCACTGGGATTCTGTGGGGGATATTTGTTATCAAAATAACTCACTACCTTTTAGAATGCTTCTTGTTTAGTTTCATATTCAGAAAATTTCTAACTGTTAAATTTGTTCTTGTTTCCCAAAAATTTAATTTTTAAATTTTTAACGTTTCATTTTAAAGCTATGGTACGAAAAATTCATAGTTTATTTTTCGCATTTTTTAGCACTAAATTAAAACAAATTAATTTAGAAAATGAATTTTTAAAAACAAATTTAAAGAACAAATGTAACAACTGTGAATTTTCTAAATATGAAAACTGAATTAAAACACTATACAGGGCGATTCATAAAGAAGTATACAGTTTCAATGTACTATAAATCAAGAACAATGTAAGTTATTACATGTTATTTGTCACAGAATTGTATGGGATTATTTTAAGTTTTTATAGAGACAGTCACAGGTGTTCCATGAGTGACCCCTTAGTCACACGATACACATTGAGCCGATAATCCATTTCTGCCGAAACGCATGTTAAGGTATCTGAATCAAGTCCATCAGTAGTGACTGTGATACACTGTTTCAGCTTCGCTATATCGACAGGAAGGGAAGGTACAAATCCCTTGTCCTTTACGTACCTCGACAGGAAGAAATCCCGAGGTGTTAGGTCAGGACTTCTGCGTGGCCATTGGATGATCATTTCGAATGGCGGTGCAAGCTCTATTGGCGACTTCTTGCGATACAGTTGGTTATCCAAGACTTTTAACTTTGCACAAACAGCCTGTAGTTTTAAATTTTTCATGCCATTGATAGATAGATTTTCTAGTTGAAGCTTCTTTTCTGAATTATGATGGAAAATGCCGTTCAGCAACAGTTGCAGATTCCATTTTTCTAAATTCAAGGACACAAAGCCTTCTTCACTGCAGATGCTGCCATTTCAACTAACAAGTTACATGACACGCACACTTTTGCCTATGCCACTTCCGTCAGGAGCAAGACACAAACTTTAAAAGTACATCTTAGGTTCACTTAGATGGTGTGTGTCTATGACTGTTACTGTTTTACAACATCTGGAAAGTGCATACTTCTTTATGAATCACACTGTATAATGAGTAATTCTAGTAAAAAAAAAAACTTTCTGTTGAATAACATGGGCTTTATTTCTATTTCTATTTTTTTTTTTTTTTTTTAAGGATTCAAAGTTGCAGTTTGTAATTTAGTCTTTTATTTCAGATCAAACTGAAAATATTTTTATTGAATTTATATGGGAGACGTTAATATTTCGTTTAGCTGCTTGGTTTATTAATTGCTGCTCATTTATTATATGGAGTTAGTGAATTTTCGTTATATCCTACTTTTAGATATATATCAGCAGTTTTACTTAATTCTTTTTTTAATAGATCATCAATAAATTGTAATAGTGCGATTTATGTAAGTCTGGTTTGCTGCAATTTTATAATAATACAGAAATTTGCATTTTATATTAACTATTATGTTTTGAATTTGGTTTGTGATAAATAGTGGAGAGTATTTGGTTTTGGGGGGTATGCATAATGGTGACATTCAGATAATTTATATGAATATTAGTTTCAGTTTCATGTGTGAACAAACTGTATATTTTTCTCTATTTTATTATTAGTTTTTTTTTTTTTTTTTTTTTATGTAATGTTAATTTCACTGTCGTTGAGAGCGAAAATGTCATCGACATACGTTACTACTTAAAATTTAGTATGTTTATTATGCTTATTTATTTTTTCTATTGAATGTAATGTAAATCCCGCTGCAAAACCTGATTTGGGAGAACTTATCAAAACTCCTTTTATTCAGTTCATAAATGGAAATAGCTGTCTTTTAAAATTACATTGTTTGCTGAAATCAGGTGGTAGTAATTAATTTTTGCCTTAAGTTTCTTTAATTTTCTGACTATTTCTCTTACTATTTAATCATTAAACAAAATGATTAATTGGAAAATTAAAGAAACTTATGGTGATAATACACTACTACCATCCAGTAAAGAACTTAATTTTAAAAGAAAACTGTTTCCAATTAAACAATAAATTTCATGAACAACTTAAAAAGAACAATGAAATTACTTGTACTCTAACAGATAAAACCAAAAAAATCACCATACTTAACCATGAAGAATATGTATCCAAAATGGAAGACACCATTAAAGAAATAAGAGTTAAGATCGTTAATAAGGACCCAAACAATAAATTAATTGAAAAAACTCGCAAAATTATTAAAGAAGGAAAATGGCCTGATAATACCCCCCCCCCCCCAAAAAAAATATTAAACCACGCACCCAATACCCCTAGAATTTTTGGCAGATAGAAAGATCACAACCCCCCCCCCCCAAAATTCAGACCCGTTTGTCAATAAAAACGAAGCACCGACCTACCCCTTAAAAAAATATATGGCCAATATTTACCGGAAAATCATTCCCCCCTCAACCCACTCCTTAGAATCAACCGAAGATTTTATTAAAAAACTAAGAGAAATTGAAAATAAAGAAAATTATCACTTAATTAGTTTTGATGTTGTAAACCTCTATCCATCTATTGATATAAACGAAGCTTGCGAAATAATAAATGAAGCCATCAACAAAACTTATACAGATCCTGAAATAGCCCGAACTTTAAACACCACTACCAATTTTTTACTTAGAGAAAATTATTTTACCTTTAACGAAAAAATTTACCAACAGACCAAAGGCGTGCCCATGGGCTCGCCTATCTCAGGCTTCGTCGCCGAGTTCAAACTAAGAAGACTAGAAAATCAAATCAAATAGAAAATTTAAAAAATCAAGTTAAATATTGGTATTGTTACGTGGATGACGTTTTCGCCATCGTCGAGAAAAATATTGATGTTAATAAATTTCTCAACATTATCAATAGCCATGATCAAAATATCAAATTCACCTACGAAGAAGAGAGCGATTCACAATTAAACTTCCTTGATGTTAAAATTACCCACAATAAAAATAATTTCAGGACCACCATTTATAGAAAACCCACTAATAGTAATGAGATTATCCATTTTAAAAGTAAAACACCATTTCGCTATAAAACAAACGCGGCAGCGCAGTAGCCCCAAATAGAGCCTGGAGCCATCTGATGAGAAATCAGCAGAGGAGTGAACAGATTCAAGTTTTCCACCACAGAAGCAGCGTTTCTGATGAGGCCCGGTACCGAAAGATCTTAAACGACCACGAAGTAAAGTTAGGTCTTTATATTTTAATATGTAATTATTAATATACTTCATTTTTATTTTTATTTTATTTAAACTGAAAAGCAGGGGTGCAGAATATGTCCGAACGCCCGAACGAGGTTCGGGGGAAATTTAAACTGACTGGGGAAATTTTGAATATTTTTTTAAGAGAAAATAAAAATGTAAATCAAAAATAACAATTTGCTACTTTGAAGTACTTATACACTAACAGCGATATTTTTATGTTACACTGTATACTTATTCTCTTAAAGATTTATTACATAGAACAAATGACTTTGTATAGCAAAGTAGATTTTTGCATTATTGAGGGAAATTTATACTGTGTTTGGGGGAAATTTTCGAGGTTTGAACATTTTCTGCACTCCTGCTGAAAAGAGTCCTGGTGGAATCCTCCATACTGAACTTTGCAGCGGAATTTAAATTAAGTTAAATATATATATATATTAACTCAATTAAAACACATTAAATTTTTGGTAATGTACATCAGTGACGTTTTTGCAGTTATTGAAAATGAAATTAGCATTAAAGTTCTTTTAGAAACCATTAATAAAATAAGCAAAACCATATGATTAACACATGAAACTAATAATTAAATTTTCTGGATGCCTCCATTATACGTACTCTCCCTAAAACAAAATACTCACCACTGTTTATCTCAAACTAAACCAAACTCAAGTAACAAAACAATTATCATAAAATGCAAAACTGTGTATCAATATAAAATTGCAGGAAATTCAGGCATATATAAATTTGCTCTACTGATTATCTGTTGAAAGAAGAATTAAGTAAAATTGCTGATGTATGTTAAAAGCAGGATATAATAGAAATTTAACTTATAAACTACACTAAAACCATTTCTCTAAACTAAACCATATAAACAATGCAGAAACAACAAAACAACGTTTTACTAACTCTATCCTAAAAAAACAAGCAACTAAATTAAACATTAACTTCTGTCTATATAAACTCTTAGCAGCTGTATAGTATGTTAAAGATATTGCTAGACCTCCCAGTGGCAGAAAGTTTTGTAGCTATTTGCGACAGGCTTTTAAAATTTCGCAATCTGTCTGCAAAATTTGCGTATAATCAGGGGTGAAAATGGCTTACACTACCAGAGAGCGTCCAAGACGTCATACATCGGTAGTGCAGGGTAACGGGCGAAAAATGCCCGTAAATTGCAGACAGTTTTTTATGATTGCAGACAAAGACTGTCCAAAAAGTTGCAGGAATTTTTTTTTTAAATTACTACAGGCAAAGTGTCCGAAAGTTGCAGACTAATTTTTTTTTATTAGTGCAGACAAAAACTGTCTGCAAGCCGTTTTTCTGTGTCTGTGACTATGTCGCTGTGTCGCAGTGTTTCTGCCACTGGGCTAGACTTAATCACTAAACTTTAATGCCTTAACCAATTTTTATGGATTTTCATTATATAAATGATCAATTTTGTTGGAATAAGAATATAATTTTCTGTATCTTTTTTGTTTGACAGAGAAAAAGCGCAAAATTTATGATCAGTATGGCAAAGAAGGATTAGATGGTGGTGTAAAAAGACGACGACATTATCATGGTGGAAGAGGCACAGATGCATTTGATGACGATTTCCACCCATTTTTCCAGTTTTCATTCCGTAATCCTGAAGACGTATTTAGGGAATTTTTTGGAGGCGATCCATTTGCTGATTTCTTCGGCCATAGCACTGACAGAAAAAATCAGAATGGAAGTGGTATGTTTATATATTTAAATGATTGTTAGATAAATAATTTAGACTTTCTATTATGATAGTTATTCATGTGTAGTTTTTCTTTTCAGAAGTTAATCACCAAAAAAGCAGAAACATTCATCCTTTTTAGTGAATAATAAAGTATTTTGGGAAACAGCTTTTATTAAAATGGGCAAATTCGTTGATCAAAAGAATCCTCTAATTCATAAATTAACTGTAAAAAATATCATGTGCAGTTTGTCTATTAGTCTATTTTTTCGTGTTGTATACATAATTTTTTAAAAATAGTCTTATTTCGACTATCAGTCACAAAAATATTGCATATTTGTTGTTAATTGCAAAATTAAATTAAACGATTTCAATACATTGACTAACAAGGAAACATTCAAAAGGTGTCATCTTCAAAAAGTATTGAAAAAAATATATGTGATTCTACTCTTCATAAAACACCAGAAAATGAAAAAATTATCGGCTGAAATGAATTACAGCGACCTCAAAAAATTATCAAAATTAAGCATATTTGGCGATTTAGCACTGTTAGGCGATACGTTTGCTAGCACCGAGATTGCCGTATACGAACAGAACCGTGTTTTGGTTTTCTGCCAAGTACTCAAAATCAATGTGAAATCAGTGTGAAATCGTGAAATATGCTTAATTTTGATAATTTTTTGTGGTCGTTGTAATTAATTTCAGCCAATAATTTTTTCATTTTCTGGTGTTTTATGAAGAGTAGAATCAAACAGGGTTTAAACTGCCATTAGTTTTTTTAGCATTTTGCTAAAAGGTATCATATTTTGCTAAAACATATTGGTCAGAATTTCGCTAAAAAGCTCAAACTGGATAACTGTATAAAATATCTCTATATAATAACTCAGATTTTTTTTTTTTTTGTAATATTTTTTCAAGCAAAAACTACGAAAGGACTGAAATTTTTGGGTGGTAATTTGGATTTATTTTTAATTTTCAATGATTGAATTTAAATGTAAAAATATTTAAAAGTATGTCAGAATTCAAAATTTGCTTCATAGAAGCATTCTTAGCACTAGTATTTCATGATTATCTACCACTACACTTTACTTTAATTTTTAAATTGCTTTTTCATTTTACACATATGATATCAGGGTTGCCAACTGCTCCGATTTCTGCGGAGTTTCTCCGGAAAAATTTAAAAACTCCGCAATTCCGCGAAGTAATGTTTATGCTCCGCAAATTCAGTTTTGACCACCAAACTAAATATTTTTTATCAAATACATAAAACTGAATAGTGGCAGACACCGGAAAAAAAAAGAAAAAAAAACCTATTTTTCTTTTTTCTTTCTTTCTTCTTCTTTTTTTTTTTTTTTTTTTTTTTGAAGAACCACACGCTTTATCCTTCATCGTGCAATACTCATAAATAAATAGTAAAGAAAGAAAGAAAACATTCTAGTGCTAGGCATTGCGTAATCAAAATATTGCTGACTCAGAACGGGAACAAGTATTTGTTTACATTAGCTAAGAGTGTGTGTAATTAAAACCACAAACTGAAAGGGGGGGAGAAAGAAACCAGATGCTATGATTATGCGGTGTTTTGATTTTCATTTAAACTATATCAATGTTTCAGTTATAGGTCATTAAAAAATTGTTTATTTTAATTATTTATCGATAAAAATGGATTCAAAGCTACTGAACTTTAAGGCCGATTGACAATGCTTTATTTAAGATTTATTTGAAATAATTATGCATTTATTTTATCATTCACTCAAAGCATTAGTAATTTATTATTATATCTTCATTTGTATCTGGGGAGAAAAATAAATAAATAACTAAACAAATTATGACCAATAATCTGCAAAATTCTAAAGTTTACAAAACATACAGTCGGTAACAGAAGTGTCCGAACACTAGCAAAAATTCCTATGTAAAAAAAGTACACTTCATACGGTTTTGTCAAATAAATCCTTGCCAAATCATGTTCTTAGACTGACTAAGAAGATGATTCGACAAGGATTTATTTAACAAAACCGTATGAAGTGTACTTTTTTTACATAGGAATTTTTGCTAGTGTTCGGACAATTTTGTTACCGACTGTATGGTCCCAAGCTATGCAGATTAGAGGGAGTTGATTCAGAGATGAGATCATTTACACATTTATATGAATATCGGAGATTTCATTTTTAGATTTTTATGTGATAGTATAATTATTTTGACATTCATGAAAATTGTTGAAAATTTAATTTTTTTTTTTTTTTTTTCCCTTTGTGTGTTTTTTTTTTTTTTTTTTTTTTTTTAATGTAACTGAATAATCTACTTTCATATATTGTCTTTAATTATGTATGGAAAATATGCCATTATGCAAAAAACAAATTACTTTTGGGTTTTAAGTTTATATTCAGACTTAATATTTCCCATTCTTATCTCTCTTCACTGTTTTGCTAAATATATTTGATTATCAATAAATATTTCTTAATTTCATATGCAGACATGCCAAGTCTCCTGCTTTTTGCTTGTTTTTCTATGCTCCTGCTTTTTCACTCATTTCTCCTGCTTTTCTGGTGTAATTTTTATCTATCCCTCTTAGCATAGTTTATGCTTAAAATTTGTGGGATTGGGTAAAAAAATTTGAAAGAAAATTGAAATTTATCTTGCCCTACAATTTATCAAGTTCAGTTTGAATGTGAATTACTATACAATGCTTTGAAACTAATTTTTGCTAACAATAAATTTTTAACTTTCATTTTTGCATAGTGAAAAATGTCGTCTTATCAAAAGATTTTTTTTTTTTTTTTTTTTTAATACCATTACTATTGCAAACTTAAAGAATTCAAATTTCATTAGAATATAGCTGATATTTTCATTTCTTTATTACCTTTTCTTTTACAAAGATAATTAAGATTCTTATTGTTTTATATTAGGAGCAGAATGATCAGATCTGTCTATTTTGACTTAAATTTTAAACAACTGTATGTCTGAGGATTTTTTTTTTTTTTAATAGTTTGTTTTACTGCAAGAAACATATATTATTCATTTAATTTTAATACTGATGCTTTGTAAATACCTCCTAAGCTTATAAAACTTTACTTAAAATTAAATTTGCATTATTTTACTCATTTTTCTTACAAACTTTCTTGAAGTCTCGTGATTTCTGTTAAAAAATCTCCTGCTTTTTTGTCATTAGAAGTTGGCATCTCTGCATATGATTATTGTTAATTTATTTTTGTTAGTAGTTTATTTCTTTTCTGTCTTTCTTTTCTCTCTCTCTCTCTTTTTTTTTTTTTTTTTAATGTATTTTTAAAATTGCTCCTCAAAGTAGCCAAAATGCTCCTCAAAATTTCTCTGAATACTCCTCAAACTGTTTTTGAAAAGTTGGCAACCCTGTGATATGAATACCTCTTTTTCTATACCCCTTTCTATATACCCCTTTTTCAAAACATAGTTTCCCTGATTCATATTTTTAAAGTTACAAATATGGATGCTTGGTTAAAATCATCAATGAACAAAAGAAATAGAAAACAAAACTGAGGATAACAAAACTAAGTAAAATAAATCAATGGTATCCAAAAAATTAATTAACTTTCAAAAAAGCTAAAATAGTGCT
The DNA here is from genome assembly GCA_963930645.1 of Salticus scenicus. Taxonomy (NCBI): domain Eukaryota; kingdom Metazoa; phylum Arthropoda; class Arachnida; order Araneae; family Salticidae; genus Salticus; species Salticus scenicus. The sequence continues at coordinate 163,532,522 of OZ005654.1, read as the reverse complement.
TGCCTATTTTCGCTAAAATGCTAAAGTAATTTTTTTGCCAGGTTAAACCCTGGAATCAAATATATTTTTTTTCAAAACTTTTTGAACGTTTCCTTGTAAGATAAGATAAATTTTGATAAGTAACATGTACACAAGGGAAATACATATAAACAGTTTTGAAAAATAAAACAAAAATCCTTTAGATTTTTGAGTTGGAGATTTAGAAATGGTATTAAAAAAATTGTAAGATATGATTTAACAAGCATTACATCTTAAAACAAGCTTTTAATATTATGTCAGGGCGAGTTCAATCCAGGTAAAAAATTGGGCCCCTTATGGCAAAGACACCGTGCAGAAATTTTTAAAAGTTAATTTTAAAGAAATTTATAAATAAGGTAGTTGGGTAATGTTATGTTTGGATGAAAAAGAACTGTTAAATTTATAATCTGTTTACTGAAATAAATTCAACCACCATGCTTTAATATTAATTTTCACGTAGAATTAGGATCAGTATCATATTTTATTTGACTGATACACTGTCCTGTTTTTAAACTGTATGACATTCCATTGCAAAATTGAAGTGACCTCTTTACATTTGTCAAATTGTGCTGTTTGGCAGAAGAGATATTGAAGAATACTTGAGAAAAAAAGATTATTTTTAAAAATTTTGTCAAGTAATAAAAGTGACAGAAAATAAAAGGCATTTTTCATCCTTCTAAGTATGGTTAATTGTAAAGGGCGAAATTAGCAGTTGCCACCGGCCACATGGCAACTAAATAAAAAAAGGATAGTGATTAAAAAAAAGTTATGTATCAAATACTGCTATAGTCGCCACTTTTTGTGATCATTGAAAAGTTTTTAATACTGATTTCCAATCTTTTTCCATCCATGCCACAAAAGACTTGTTTTTTCCAATTTTTCTCCATCCACAATATAAATGTAAATATTCATTTAAAACTTGCTTTACTAGATTCTAGAACCTGTAAAGGGGTAGAATTGTTCAATATTTCTCATTCACGGAATTTTTTTGCACACACATCTTGCTCCACTTTGAACTAGCAGTCAATGATTAAATGTCCTGCGAAGCATAATCTTTTCCCATTATTATTATTATTATTATTATTATTATTATTTCTCCAAAGTATTTAGTGCCATTTAAGCTATTTAGAAAAAAGGATGCATCAAAATTTCATTTGGCTTAAACAGATATGTTTTTAAAATTTTTCCTATTTGCTTTTTTTGGGGGTAGATATCTTCCTTTCCCATTTTCAAGTAGAAATCTCCCTATGTTTGAAGCTAAAAAGATGGCAAAGTAGGTCATCTAAAGTCTCTGTATCTATTCTTTTTAAGAGGAAATACTTTAACTCTATTGAAATACTCTTTGATCCAGGGTTCGCACTAAGGAAAAAAAATGAGTGGGATTCTCCCACTCTAACAAAAAATTTAAGTGGGATTTTGAAAATTTAAGTGAGATTTTTGAAATTTAAGTCAGTAATTACATTTTACAGAAAAAAAAAGTATTTTCAAGAAATATGCAAATTACAGACAGGTGATTGCTGAAATTAGAAATTAGCTGAAAATTTTTCGCTAATATGATTGATTGGATGATTAGTTGAATATTGATAACATCACTTTCAATAAACTGATGACATAAACATTTATATATGTATATAGTTTTTATCTACATTAAGCATTTTCAGGATTTTTTCATTAGCGTAAAAAAAAATTCTTCAATATACCTGCAATAAATTTTATATCCACATGAAATCTTATTGAAATTTCACACCAAGAGTAAAACAAATTTTTCACACAAATATAGAATATGATTTTTTTGTATGTACATTAATCATTCATATAAAAGTAGCAGTAGCTAGTTCCAAACGTGAATAAGACCAACTGAGTACAGTGGAACCTGTAAAAGTGACCACCTTGGTAAAGTGACCACCTGACTAAAGTGACCATTTTCCTGACTAAAGTGACCATTTTCCAATTTTAAAGAGACTTTATATAGTGACCATTTTAGCCGGTCCCTTTAGACAGGTTCCACTGTATTAATTTTCTTAAATTGATTTGGAAAAAAATTTCTTACCTGAAAAATCTATTCTTCATTGCCCCCATGTTTACAAATTTGGTATAGATATGACACCCCATAAAGATTTAATTTAATTGATAAAAAATAAATAGATTCATTAAGTTCAGCACTAAAGGTCTAAAAATAATTACGTATGTCAGAAATATTGAGCACTTCTAATGCTTTATTGTTTCTAGAATTGATCATTGACCACAATCCGTATTCCGGAGATGGGAAAGGGGGGGGGGAAATAATTACAGAGTAAGAAATATTAAACTCTTTCAATTCTACTTCTAGAATCTAATAAAGCAAGTTTAAAATGAATATTATAACTATAATTTATGTTGCAGATGGGTAAAGATTGGGAAACAAGACTTCTGCAGAACATTTCATTGCTGATCGCTAGATGGAGATAAATAAAGTGGGAGGTGGGCAAAAAATAATTACATGAGCAAGAAATATTTAACAATTGTATTTCTTTACAGGTTCTAGAATCTCATAAAGCAAGTTTGAAATGGATATTGACATTTATGTTGTGGATGGAAAAAGATTAGGAATCAGAAGTTTTTGTAGAATATTTGATCGCCCATTGTTCCATTTTTATTTATTTATTTATTTATTTTTTAACGAACGATATCCGCGATTTTTTTTAAAAACGGAAAAAATAAATTCGCGGAGTTCAATGAATTAGATTTAAAAAAAAAAAAAAAAAAAAAGATCGCGGAAAATCGCGGGAAAATAAGTGCGGGAAAATCGCGCATATGAAATTTTTTTAAGTGGGATTTATTTTAATATTGCGCGATTCCCGCGATCCCGCGCTCTAGCGCGAACCCTGCTTTGATCGTGTCGGATTGATCCCCGGTTGGCAAAGTGCCAGGACAATTCCACTAACACAATAGGAGACACAGCAAGGAAGACAGAGGAGAATCGTTCTGCTATGAGTAGAATCATTGATACTCCTGCTTCGTTTTCTGCTATGGACATTCCTATTTTATATATGGACTAGTCATTTTCACTCATGCGCAGATGATGCCAGAGATCTTCCTTCCGAGGATTATCAGTAAAATTATTTATAAAGGTGTCTTTAGAAATAAGGAAAAATAATAAATTGCTAACTTCAGTATTTATTCATGACAATATAAAAGGTAGTGGTAATGACGAATCAGCTAATTCATTTACTAGAAAATATCAGTGTGAATTGTGAATAAGATTATTTTATTTCAACGAATAAAAAAAGGTACTGTATAACCAAATTAACTAAAAGATAAAAACTTTTATTATTAAAGTCCTAAACAGATTTTAATTTAAAATAGGTAATTTAGGATCTTTAAAACGTGCATAATAACAAATTACAATTTCTCTGTATATGTGTTAACTTTCTTATTATATTCATTTCTTTTTTTATTCTTCTTGTGGTGGTGTACCGCAAAATTGTGACAACGCTTTTTTCTGTCTGAAAGAAATAGTCTCATCATATAAAAAGTGACCATTAAGCAAATTGATAGCACTGGCCACTAATGATTTTTCCCAGTTTTGCCCTTTAGTTAGTAGATGTTTTTATGTAAATTATTTGCATAGAAAATGTTTGTCCTAAGCAGTGTTGTCAGATTTGCTGCCTGGGTAGATACCCATTTCCACTCGGGTTGGATTTTTTACCTGAAAAAAACATTCCTTTTTTTTTTTGGGGGGGGGGGGGATAAGTTTTTTTAATCCTTTCATTCCCAATTTTTTCCCTCTGTAAAACAATAAATCTTATATTTAGTCATAAATTTATTTCAAAAGTACTATATATAAATATTTTTTTGAAATAGGAGTAATAGCAAAGTACGAATTAATATAGCTAACAAAGCAACTGAGAGGTGTTTATCTATGCTTAATATAACCACTGATGCCATTAAAAATCATAACTTTTCAATAAATAAAAATATCAAAATTTTAGAAGAAGTACATATTGTAATTCATCAAAATACAAATTATAAACATTAAAAAATAAAATAAAAAATATTTCAAACAGTTAACTTACTTAACCCTTTATATCCCAAATTACTTTATTTTTGGAAAAATAGTTTGAAACTTTTTTATTATATTTCTTTGCTGCATGAGAAACATCTCATATTAAATTTAGCTTAAACTATAGCTTAACTATAGGGAAAGCTTAAACTATAGGGACTTTGAAGTTCCAATGAAATCCTGTGGGATACAAAGGGGTAAACTATTTTTTTAGCTACATTTATGTAAAAAATAACATTTTTCTGTATGGTAATGGTGCAATTTCTTTTATTTATAATTAAATATTTTATGAAATAAGGCACTTCTTATCATTTAGAGTAACAAGGTAATTAAAAAGGAAGGGGGGGGGGGTTATTAATATTAATACAGTTGACTCTCTGAAATCCACAGATCTATAATCCACAATTTATAACCCACTGCTCTTTTCCAGATGTAAGCAATGAAAATTACAGTTAACATTTAACCTAATTTCTATTTCTTTTCCCAAGAAAAAGAAAATAATAGTTAATTGCAAATAATTTTAATAATTTTATGCAAGGATGTTAATAATAAAAAAATTAATGTTTTTTACATCAAAGAGTGTAAAAAACCATTGTTTTTATCAAAAATTTTGCAAAATATGAATTTTTGATTAATTACGTTATTTAGAATTATAGAAAAAAAAAAAAAAGCTGGATATGTCTTTTGAAGTTTATAAATTTATAATTGTTTATTAATTAAATTTGAGCATATGAAAATATATGTCCCATCAAAAAATTAATAGAATTTAAGCCTGTTTATACATATTCCATGAAAATTGGTTTCTAAAATGCTTTCAAGTGAAGTCAATCACAAAAAGAGCAAAAATTCATCGTAAAAGGAAACTGATTAATGGCAGTGGTACACTAGATAAGATGCTTGCTTGTGCTGATTTCGCACTACGGTATGAGCATCAGATCTAGTTAAACCTTGGTCTAGATTACTGAACAATTGTCAAAACAGCTGACTCAGTATTCCAAAAACTGAATAACCTGTAAATTGTGTACATATTCAATTTTCATATATAATTGCTTATGAATCTGTATTTTTTCTTATTCTGTTTCTTATTAATTTATGTTGTATAATTTTTTTAATATGTTATGAATAATTAAATTATTTATTGACTATAATTTGTATTTTAATTTTACAATAACATTGCAAATTTTTATACTCTAATAAAAAGAGAAGTATGTAAACAAAGCAATGATCTATAGTCTGCAAAATTCTATAATCCGCAAAAGTCTTGCTCACAACTATTGCGGATTTCAGAGAGTTGACTGTATTTATTTACAATCAATAAATAAATACTGTAGTACCTTTGATAAAATCAAAATAAAAATGTGAGTACTGGGTATCATTTCATTCTACCGGCAACAATTTTTTGAATTAACATGATATTTGTGTGGAATAGAGTTCCATACTACCTTTGGTAATAGGTTTTTTCAACATATTTTTTAGTTTATATACGGCTAATGTCTTTCTAATCCTTTCGGGATGATATACAAATATATACATGTGTCCTGCATAGTGGATGCGGTTAAGTCCCAATTCTTTCGAATAGTAATCTTCACTTTATTTAACACTAGAATTTCTTCAAAAAAAAAAAAAAAAAAAACGCTGATATGAAATAGTGGTAGAGTCAAAATTTTACAAATGTTCGTCCCAATCGTGTAAACTTAAGGTTCATTAAACCAATTCCTTTAAACACAAAAACAAAATATTTCAAATAATATCAAGAAACATGTATACGAGAGCAGTTTTCTGAAAAAAAAAGAATTCTCATATTTTAAGCCATATATGTAATTAAGAAATAATTAAATAACAAATTTTTAAGAAACATCTTTAAGGCATCCCGAATTTTGAACTACCAAGTGACTGTTTCCTTTGATTTTCCGAAGAACTTGAACTTTCCAGATTGACACGAAAATTGGTGTTTTTTCACTCATACTTGGCAAACAAGTCACTTTGAATATGTTTTCTAAAATTAGCAACACTTGTTTAAAAATATAAATTTTGCTTGCAAAAATTGCATAAAATGATGTATTTTCTCAGACACTTAATTTTCAATAAAAGCATAATTAACTATTCTTAACACCTTTCTTTACTCATTTTAAATCTTAAAAAGTAATAATAATAATAATAAAAGCTAAACAGTAAAAATAAATAAATATTCAATTTTCTTCTCAAATTATTCTTAATTAAACTCAAACAATATTCTTGATAAGACTACAATAAATAAATGTTCCCAAACACTATCCCTATGTCGTATGCGATTACACATTTTGAATTCAATCTGCTATAAGCAATTAAAATATAAACAAACACCCCTTCCTTTCCCTTATCACATTCCCGAAACATCTGTTTCCAATACGCAAGCGAATCCAAACTTAGCAAGTGTAATCCCATTCCTCACCTTCATGACGAAATAATAATCAACATCTAATAATCACCCCTTACCTATCTCACGCTGGCTGCTTACATTAACATCCTGACAACATTTTATTATTATCCCATGAAAAATAATCAGCACCAAATAAAAACATTTGTAAGTTAATATCAAGGGTGTTTAATATCAGCACGATGTTATTTGTCCTAGATGTTAAAATTATTTTGATATTTTACAAGGAATATTCTGTAATATATTCTAGAAAATATTAGAGAGCTCAGCTGTATTATTTTTTTAACGATAATTTTATGAACATGAAAAGAGATTACTGACTGAGAATATATCACTGAGTAAGCAGAGCTGTTATCAAACCACAGCATGTATTTCATTACAGAGATACAATTATTCTTTCAGACTTGAAGTAACGAATCGGTAATTAGGAATTTGTCTCGTTTCTTGTTACTTGCGTATCCAGCGTCGTATATCGTCCACATGCCGCAGAGCAAAGTTAGAACATTTGTGCGGGATCACATTTACATTTATTAAAAACACATTACGTTAATGCATCACATATACATTAACGTTATTTTGGGGTGAAGAAATTTGTAAGATTTGTCTGACGAAGTGATGTCATTCGACGGGGAAGCAATATTATACCAAAGTCTCATAAACATAATATCTGTTGAAGTTGCATTTTCACTCTGCTCTACATATCACAGTGCTATTTTTAGTGCATTTGCAGCTTCAGAATGTGAAATGAGAATATTCTCTGGCTCATCAGCTTCTTCTAGATCAGAGTCATCTTGTGGCTTATTCTGAACTAAAGCGATAATTTCTTCATCTGTATGTAACTGATTGGCTTCAGTATCACAAGACAACCGCTCAATTACAGTTTGTTCAGTTGTGGTTTCACAGCCTGGGATACATTTAATAAGCGGAAGAATTTTGTTTTGTTTGCTTCTCTCTGTTTAACATCGTTAGAATCAGCTAAACTTGGCCATAACTTCTTCCACGACTTAACTAAGCAATTTTGTGTAACATTGTCCCATGACTCAGATACCCAGTAAATTACATCTTTTATTGTGACATTCTGTATAAGTTGCTGTACAGAGACAGAACTATCACCACTTTCAATCAGTTTTCGAAGAAGCATCTTCCTGTAGCTGGCATTTTACATTTTGTGGCGTGACCATACACGTGACTGCACGCGGGGGAAGAAAGAACAAATTCTTTAGCCTCCACCGTCACAGCTCACTATTTCACGGAATGTCTCCTCTCAATCTCTTTTCCGTATAATAGTAAGTAAGATAAGGTCATTTCATACAGGAGCACATCCATTTTTCTACTGAAAAGGAGAGATATACGTACTTATTCTTTTTCTATTGCTTTTGAATAAAAGACTTCAAGAGATAGTAGTACTGAGTACATACTTATAACTTAGTTTTTTTTTTAGCACACATCTTTCTTTTCAATTTTTATTAAAACTTCAGATAATCGGAATTTTTTTTTAATGCGAACAGGCACTGGTCTCAATTAGTTCGGATTAGTGGGGTTCTACTGTATATAAATGCATTAAGCAAATATTACTGTAAAATTTCCGATATTAACCCTACTCTATACTCGGGGAAAGCAAAAGTTGACAGCGTTGTAAAGGCTATGGAGACCTTTTTACGCAGTTGGCGTTAATTGGGTTGCCACACCGGGCGATTTAACGATGATTTGGGGAAGTAATTTTTTTTTTCTTTTTTCTCAATAAAAGTTAAAAATATTTTTTCACAGTACATTTTTTAGTTTATTTAGAAATTAATTTAAACTAAATTGGTTACTTACAATCTATTATAAATCCATATTACTGCAAATTGAGTAATATATTAAGTTTTACCTCGAGAGAGAGAGAAAAAAAGTTTAATGCTTAAATAAATATTTTGAAAAAAAAAAAAAAATCTGAATTAAACATTATCTGTATGTATGTCTTTGTTTTCTTTAAAAGTAATTTTATTTTTATTATTATTATTTAGTTATTTATTTAAAAATGTATTTCTAAAATATTTCAAATGCATTTTGGCCGAAAACTTATTTTATCAAAAGATTTAGACTGTAATTTTTATAAATCGCAGTATCTTCTGGTTGTGAATGAACAAAATGTAATAGATTTTCAATTTGCATTATCATTTACAGGTAAATCAGTAAATGTTAAAAATAGTAAGAAAATGAGAAAGTGGAAATAGTTTAATGCTTTTATGAAAGATTTAAAAAATAAAAATATATTAATTTAAAATAAATAAATAAATAAATATAGTTAATTTTCATATGCAGACGCAACTTCTGTTTACAATTTGTTTTTTCATTCATTTTGTTTATACCCCGATTTTTTATACTAAATGTGAATATGAGAATTTGTGTATTCATCTATATATGAGGAGCAAACATTCAAACCGTGTTTTCTCCTTTGAATACAATTTTTCAGAAAACACAAAAAACTGATAAATTAAAAAATAACCCTTCTTAGACCCTAATTATCATTTGTTTAGTTGTATTACAGGTTACTAGGAAGATCTGTAGGCATACTTTACCTAATAAACTTAGAGTTAATTAGAAAAATTCATTTGAAATTTGGAGAAAGCATGTTTTGACCGAAACACAGAGGAGAAAACATGTTTTGAATGTTTCCAATGTGGACAAAACATTTTTTAAATGAAAAAGTATATGTAACTCGCATATTGATGAAATAACATTCTTAATGTAATAAAACTAATTAACAGAACAGACTTTGTTATGTTATTATAAAGTTAAATTAAATATTTACACGTGAAAAATCATCCTGCAAATTGTAGGGAAGAACTAAAATTTTTAAGCCAATTTAAAATTTAAATTTTTAAACCAATATCTTCACTTAAGCAATTACATGCTTCCTCTGTTTCTTCATATTCTACATGAAAGTTATTAGTAATGATATCTTTATACCATTTAAATTCAGGCTGATTTTTCCACTCTTCACCATACATCAATTTTAAAAGTTTGTCTACGTCATTTTTCTTTTCAAGTGATATTCCATAACTCAGAGGAAGACATTGTAAGGCAACATTTCGTATAATAGCAGTATTAATCCCCTTCCTAAAAAGTTTTGTTCCAGATTGTTCTTTAAAACCTTCGAATTTATAGTTTTTGAATCCTTTGACCATCACACTTTCTCCATTTTTTTTTTTTTTTTTCTAAAACTATTTTTTTCAGTTCTGATATGTATGGTAAATTTTTGAAATAAGCTCTAAGTGATTTCGTATTATAAAGTTTCCAATCAATCCCCAATATTTTTACCTTACCAACTGTCTGATACAGTTCATAGTATTGTTCCTTTGATGTTATTGTTACAATTTGATGTTAATGTAGAACTAACGAAATAAACAAACATAAAAAGCTGGTACATCTACGAGTCACGCGACCAGAAAGAACAGTTCTGACTGGTCGGCTGGAGAAATCACAGTTTGACTGAAAGCAGGCTCTGGAGGAAGCACTGTTTGATTGAAACCTCAACTTTCTAAGAGCGTTTATAATGTGATAAAAAATTTTTTGGTTTAAAATAATAGTATAATTTTGTGCTATTTAATGTTGAGTTCACAGAAAAATCCCTAACTCACTTTTTTTTATTTTTGGAGAAAACACGGTTTGAATGTTTGCTCCTCATATATAAAAGAGTAAACTGACTGATTCACTGACTGATTCACTGATTCACTGACTCAACACGGTTGTGGCGATCCTATGGGAGATAGAGTCACAATTTTTGGTGAGCAGGTTGATTTTAGGACCCTGACGCTCACTAAGACGGGATTTTGCGAAATACCCCCCGTTCCCCCCCGGGGGGGGGCAGAAGGCAAAAATACCTTTATAAGCATAACTCGGCTCCAAATTACTTCACGGTGTAGAAATTGCAGATAGGGAGACTAGACTTGAATACAAAAAAATCATTTTCTGCGATTTTGGATTTTTAAGGGGGGTAGGGGGTAAAAATGAGATTTTCGGGGGCGCATAAGGCAAAATCACATTTATAAGCATAACTCGGCACCAAATTACTTCACAGTGAAGAAATCGCAGATTGGGAGACTAGGCTTGAATACGAAAAAATCGTTTTCTGCGATTTTCGAATTTTTGATTTTTATGGGGGGAAGGGGGTGAAAATGATTTTCGGAGTTGCTGAAGACAAAAACACCTTTATAAGCATAACTCGGCTCCAAATTGCTTCACGAGGAAGATATTGCAGATGGAGAGACTAGACTTGAATACAAAAAAATCATTTTCCGCGATTTTGGATTTTTAAGGGGGAAAAAGGGTGAAAATGATTTTCGGAGGCGCAGGAGGCAAAAACACCTTTATAAGCATAATTCGGCTCCAAATTACTTCACGATGAAAAAATTACAGATGGGGAGACTAGACTTAAGTACAAAAAAATCACTTTCTGCGATTTTGGAATTTTGGATTTTTAAGGGGGGGAGAGGGGCTGAAAATGATTTTCGAAGGTGCAGAAGGCAAAACCCCCCTTATAAGCATAACTCGACTCCAAATTGCTTCACAGTGAAGAAATTGCAGAGGGAGAGACTAGACTTGAAAACAAAAAAATCATTTTCTGCGATTTTGGAATTTTGGATTTTTAGGGGGGTATAAATAATTTTCGGAGGCGCATAAGGCAAAAATACATTCATAAGTATAACTCGGCTCCAAATAACTTCACACTGAAGAAATTGCAGATGGGAAGACTAGACTTGAATACGAAAATATCATTTCCTGCGATTTTGGAATTTTGGATTTTTAACGGGAGAATTCGGAGGCAAATTTAGAAAAATACGGATTTTCGAGATTAGCTCAAAGATGTTTAAAAAAAAAAAAAAAAAAAAAAAAAAAAAACGCCAAGCGTCTTCTTGAAAATATTTGCAAAAACTCATTTTTTGATTTTTTCCGATTTTTTTTTTTTAGGGGGGGAGGGGGGGGCAAAAAAGTAAAAATAGTGTCAGATCGTTCAAAATTGGTACATAGAGGTTTTCGATACTTACAAATCGATTGCGGATATTTTCGAATTTGTAAAATTATTAGAAGGGGTTGGAAGGGGAGACAGTATGGGGGGGGGGGGGCTATGGGCAAAAACAAATAGAAATACAGTTAGGCCGTTCAGAATTGGTACAGATAGGTTTTAAAGGCCTGCAAGTCGAATGGGGATATTTTCAAAAGTGTAAAGTTATTAGGAGGGGCGAGAAGGGGGAGGGGAGAGGGGGGGGGCAAAAAATAAAAATAGAGTTAGATCGTTCAAAATTGGTATATAGAGATTTTCGATACTCACAAATCGATTGCAGATATTTTCGAATTTGTAAAATTATTAGGAGGGGCGGAAAGGGGGTGTGTGGGCAAAAACAAATAGAAATACAGTTAGGCCTTTCAAAATTGTTACAGATAGGTTTTAGAGGCCAGCAAGTCGAATGGGGATATTTTCGAAAGTGTAAAGTTATTAGGAGGGCCGGGAAGGGGGAGGCGGAGGGGCAAAAAAATAGAATAGAGTTAGAGCATTCAAAATTAGTATATAGAGGTTTTCGATACCTACAAATCGATTGCGGATATTTTCGAATTTTTAAAATTATTAGGATAGACGGGAGGGGGGCGAAGGGGGAAAATAATAGAAATAAGAGTTAGAGCATTTTGGGAATTTTTTCCGAAGGCAGTGAGAACCTGGTGCGACATAGGAGGTTGGATTGAGATTTTTATAGATGAGAAAAAGGGAAATGTTACGTTATTCGATTCTTTGGAATATGAATGAAAGCATGACATTTCACGCAATTTTTCAGTTTATTTTGATTTAATGCAATGGATAAGAATGCTTTGATATTAATGCGACATTAAATTTAAAAGCAATCTTAAAATTTTCGGAAACCAGGTTTTCAAACTATGTTTCCAAACTTTTTTTGAGGACTATTTCTTTGAGACAACATAGACTAAATAAAAATGACTTATTTATTTTGTGATTTTTTTTCCCTCTCTTTCCTTTAGCACAGTTAAAAAGATATTAAAGTTAAAACTGAGAGATAATGTTCAAAAGAAATTTTCAGAAGTTTATATATAGTAACCGTTTCAATTTACTGCAATTTTTAAATAAAGTTAAGAACACCCTCCCGGATTTTTGTACATTTAAATCGAAAAATAAGTATTATAGTAAATTGTGTAGAGTAATTGCAGCAAGAGTAAAAATTCCGTCATACATAATTCTGAATCAATACCAATTTTGTAGCCATTTGTAATTAATTTAGATATCTGAAAACATAGATTTTTGAAGAACTTCGAGGCATGTTTATGAGTATAGGAGGCTTTTGGCTCTAAATTAAAATCTCTAAAAGACAGATTTATAAGGACGAGAGAACTATTTCTTTCAAAGAGCCAATGATAATAATAATTGTGTCATTAAAATTTTGCAGTAGATTACCTTGATTAAAGCAGGCAGTGTCAGGAGTACCGTCTCATGCATACACAATAAACAAATAGGCCTCTCTTATAAAATTATACAATGTGTAGGAAAGAATTCAAATTTCATTTCAGTTCACTTGGCCACTATCATACTTTATTTTTATTTTTATTTATTTTAAACATAATGGTAGTTAAATAATGTAGTTTTTATTCACATTATGAAATTATTATTTTACTAACTAAATTCTAAGAATTTTAAGTAATAATTCTATTCAATGTAAGCTTTTTCTAATCAAAATTTTTATAATGATACCTTTAAAAGTAAATATTTTAAACTGCAATATAGAAAATCATACGTAATTGCTCTACATATCTTAAAAATTTTGTAATTTCTCTCCAAGGTATCTATCAATTTGTTATAAAGTCTTAAATAGTATTTATTTCCCAATTAATTTTATTTAAGTAAATATCCATTAAAATAAAATTTATTTTACAATGTAATGCTTGCTAATTATGTAATTTCGGCTTTAAATAATTGATCTGTCTCCCATTTATATATAAATTTTACATATATAAGTCTGATATATATATATATATATAAAATTATTATTATTATTATTAAAGAAATTTATGTTTTTCTTTTATTGTTTTGTTCCAGAAAAAAAAAAAAAAAAAGTAAAATCTCTAGTATATAGTGCATAGTATAAATTAATGTAAACACTATTATTCGTTTGTATTGGAAATGAAATATTTTATGTAACAATTGAAATTATATTATCAATGTAATTATAACGAAAAAGAAAAAGTATTTGTCGAAAATTATTTTTCCTTATTTCTCTTAGTTTTAATATTTCATTGACATATTTGGTAGGAATCTGGTGGGAAAATTTCCCAAAAGTTCAAATCCGTCAAAATTTTTACTCTATTTTTAATAGTTGTGAAATTAAAGAAACGGACTGTGCATTAATTATCTTCAAATTTTCGAAAATAAAGTAATCTATTTGCCCCTCCAAACTTTTTCGCACTCACAATAGGGGTTAAAAGGTTGCTTCCGGTATTCCCTCTTCCGCCAATATTTCGCCAACAGACTTTTTTCGCGAAACAATACATTGATATAAAATTTATACTTATCTATTACAAAAAATTCCATGTGTTAACATAAATATGTTTAGTTCAAATAGTTAATCATTTTTCAGTTTACCAGAATAAAAAAAATCGAGTAAAAAATTTATTACACTTAAATATAGTAAAGAACTATTTTCTTTCGCGGATGTACATTTTCTACAGGCTTCTACACACTGTCAACTTATCCTTTCCCCGAGTATAGGATTTGTCATACACTTTTTTAGAAAATTCCGTTAAAAATTCCCTCCACTGCCCACAAACAACCAACTTTGTTGGCTAAGTTTGATATTTTTTTGTTTTTTCTTGTCAGCATTGTAAACATACTTTTTTAAAAAACTTCTGTAGATCTTGTATCTTTATTTAAATTCGCATGTAAATGTTTCCAAGTGCTAATTTTTCTCACTTTTTAAAACTAGGTCCAAAATGTTAACTGCTATCAGCAAGCGGCCACTGCTTTTGCGGTCTTTCTCATTCAGCTGTATTTGCAATCTCAATCTTTTTTTAATTATAAAATTTATATTTGGAAAAAGATTGTGAAACTTCCGATTATACCCTCCCCTTCAGAATTTGTTGCACTTATCCAGAAACTGCCAATTATAACCTGTCCTCTCCAATTTTAATAAATTTTCTATCGAAAAGAAAAGGGGGGGGGGTTAATATTGGTATTGAGCAAAATAATATTAATATGATTTTAGTGGTTTTTAAACATACATATTTAGATAGAATAAAAATGTAACCTTGTATGTATGTCTATATAATAAATATTAACCCCGTAACTGCCCCAGGGGTGTATACACGTCTTTCCTTTGTATTGCTCTGCTACCAATGAAACCAGTCTTCCAGCTTTGGAATGCAATAAAATGACCTTGAATATAACTTTGGTAGTGTTTTCAATGGATTTACGCATGGAGAGAAGGGTGTAGGAGGACTCTGAAAGGGAATGTTTCTGGAACAGTGAAAGCACAACTATGCATGCTTGTGTGAAAAACGGTGGCACTGGGAAGCGAATTCTTGTAAGTTTTCCTTGGCAGGTAAGGGGTTAACTTGCAGTGAAGAAAATTTAATTTTCCCCATTTTACGCAGTAAAACCAAAGTTTTTTACAACCCTGCTTTTTAAGTGAAGTAAAATGATTCTTCTGTCTCCTAATTTATGATTTTTTACCTTTTTTCCTTTAGGTGGCCTTCGAACTCGGGATCCATTCCATTTAAATTTTGGATTTACATCATTTCCTCAACTGTTCGGCAATGATTTATCTGGAGGGTATGCAATTTTTTTTTTTTTTTTTTTTTTTTTTTTTAAATAAACTAATGAGATAAAATAGTGAATAAGTAATAAACTTATGAATATTTTTAAAAACCTTTTTTATGTTACTTGATTATAGAATCTTTTGCTATTATTACTCAACATTTAAAATAAAAACTAATTTGATAAGTTTTAATTTTTTACTTTCTTCTATATGTAATATAGAGAAAGTATTGGATTCGCGAAAATTTTCATCCTAAGTTTTTAGACGGATCTACACGTTTTGGGATGTCCTGAACACGAATTGATAGTTTTTTAAAAATGTCTGTCTGTTTGTCTGTGGTTTCGTTTTTTCACCGTATCTCACAAACCAATGAATAAAATTCAACCTAACTTGGTATATAGTTGGACCCTGGAGGAGCATTGTGCTGATTAGATTTGGGGATCAATCACCCAGCAGGTGGCGCTGTGATCGAAAAATTTCGTATTTTTCACCGTATCTCACGAACCAATGAATGAAATTGAACCAAACTTGGTATATAGTTGGAACCTGACGGGGCATGGTGCTGATTAGATTTGGGGATCAATCGCCCAGCAGGTGGCACTGTGATCTAAAAATTTCGTATTTTTCACCGTATCTCACGAACCAATGAATGAAATTTAACCAAACTTCATATTTAGTTGTACCCTGACATGAACTGGTGCTGATTAGATTTGGGGATCAATAGCTCAACAGGTGTCGCTGTGATCGCATTTTATGCAAACTTTTAACATGGCGGCATAGGACAAAATTTCGTATAAATGGGCATAATGAGTTATTTTAAACTTGTGATTGTAAAATTAATATGAATTATTGATAATAGTAGTAGTTAACTAGGAAAAAAAAATTTGTACATGAGGGGGGGGGGCATCGCTTCCCCCCCTGGGGGGGAGTAAATTTTCACAATGGTTATCTTTCGAAAGAACTCGTTGATAATAGTAGTAGTTAAATAGTTAAATAGTATAGTATAATAGTTTCTTTTCTAAATTTTATTTTAACACATTGAGTGCCACGTAAATTCTTAAGGAAATCCCCGTCAACCCATGTGCGCTGCTTAGAAGGTATTGTGGTGTAGCAATGCATTTATATGTTTAGTGTGTTTTCAATAAAATCCATTAAAATGCCTTAATGATATAATCCTGTAATAAATAAAAATTAAGTAAATTTTAAATAAATTTTCAGTAATTACTTAATGTAAATTTTTTAGTTTTATATGATATTTTATACTGTCAGCCCCCAGTGGTTGATGTGGCTTAAACAAAAAGTTCAGTGTCAGCCACCGATGACTGACGTGGCACTCAATGTATTAAATGCCCTGCCCCTCCCCCCCCCTCGCTTAAATGCTTAACATTGGTAATCCTAGTGTTAGGCATAAGGAACTTTTTATACTGAATAAAAATGGCATCAGAAAAGTTATTGGTCTTTTAACTGGACATTGTGCTTGAAGGAGGCACCTTACACTAATGGGTGTTAAAGATGACTTAATTTGTAGGGGTTGCTTATGTGTAATGAAGAAACAACTGTCCATGTTCTTTGTGAATGTGAGATATGTTCTACCTATAGGTTTGGACACCTGGGATGGCATTTAATTGAACCCTGGGAACTTCATGATATTCCTATCAGGTGTTTGCTGAACTTTGCTTCTGCAACTGTTCTTTTTTAGGGACTTTTGGGGATAGTACAATAGACCTCTGGTCACAGTGCTTGATTCTTTGGAACCACCCATCTTGAAGTCTAATGCCCCCCCCCCCCCCCTCCAAATCGATTTTTGCCTCCTTCATATATATAAAAATTGCATGTTTTTTTTTTTTTTTTTTTTAAATGCATGGAATTTCTCGATTTTTCATCTTAGTTTTTCGTTCTATTCTTCAGCCGTCTCTCCTACACCTTTCACACAGAATACAAAATTAGCCTTTAAAACATTCTAATTTTTAACTTATCATTGTCACTCAGTCTTTTCCTGGGCTGTTGCTTCTTTCCATTTTCATTTGTAAGAACATACGGAGATTCAGTTTTTCTAAAAAAAATTGCCCAAAATTCCCTCCATGTATTTCTCTCTTTTCCCCTCTCCCTTATTTTTATACTAGCTGCTTTCGGCGACCAGCTGGTTTGCGATCCTGGAAAAATCACTTAACGAAACTCCCGCTCGGTGGCACCATAGCTTAATTGAAAATTTAAATCTCAGTTAATTCCCACTCGGTAGTGCCTGCGGTGCCCTCTTCCAGTTTCAATATCTGAAACAACCTGTTCGCTCACCATGTTATGATCTTTCAAATTTCTGACTTCAGCAAAGTCCCACTCAGTGGCGCCTGCGGCGCCTTATCCCGGTTTTAGAACTGTTCAATTCCAAATCAACAAACCTTTCAAATGATTTATTACTTGGGAATTTATTTTAATTAGTAGCTGAGATACCAAAGAAAACCTAATCAGGAGACCTCAAAACGTGTAAATAAGGTGAAATCTCGAATTCCACTTTTGATAATATAAAAGTACTTTAAAATATCTTTCGAATGATGTATTAAAAATAATTTAATAATAATTAGAAATTGAAATTTTAAAATATTACAATGCCATCTGGCGGCAGAAATTTCTGTATTCCACTGTTCAATTCCAAATCAAAAAAGTTTTCTAGTAATGTATTACTTATGAAATTATTTTAATTAGTAGCTAAGATACAAAAGAAAACTGATTCAGGACACCTCAAAACGTGTAAATCTGGTGAAAACTTTCGATAATATAAAAGAACTTTAAAATATCTTTCGAATGATGTATTAAAAAAAATTTAATCATAATTAGCAATTGAAATACGCTTATTAGAATAAAATTTAATTTGCAATTAAAATGTAAATTTTTTGAAAAATCGATGAAATTTGAACTGCCACTCAGGGTTTAACCTGGCAAAAAAATTACTTTAGCATTTTAGCGAAAAGGCAAGCACTATTTTAGCTTTTTCAAAAGTTATTTCTTTGGATTCCATTCATTTCTTTAACTTAGGTTTGTTATCCTCAGTTTTATTTTCTATTCTTTTGTTCATTGATGATTTCAACCAAGCATCCATATTTGTGACTTTAAAAATATGAATCAGGAAAACTATGTTTTGATTTTAACAATAGAAAAAGAGGTACTCATATCATATGTGTAAAATAAAAAAAGCAATTGAAAAATTAAGTAAAGTGTAGTGGTAGATAATCGTGAAATGCTAGTGCTAAGAATGCTTCTATGAATCAAATTCTGAATTCTGACATACTTTTAAATATTTTTGCATTTAAATTCAATCATTAAAAATTAAAAATAAATCCAAATTACTACATAAATTATCATTCCCAAAAATTTCAGTCCTTTCTTAGTTTTTGCCTGCAAATATTACAAAAAAAAAAAAAAAAAAGAAATCAGAGTTATTATAGAGATATTTTATACAGTTATCCAGTTTTAGCTTTTTAGCGAAATTCTGACCAACATGTTTTAGCAAAATATGTTACCTTTTAGCAAAATGCTAAAAAAACTAATGGCAGTTTAAACCCTGCTGCCACTATCCCCTGTGCTGTAAACTGCGCACACAAAGTTAAAAATAAATTTTAGAAGAAAATTGAAGCATTTTGAAATTTGCAATTTTTATTCCTAGTAGAAAAAGCATGTGATCTCAAGTGGTAAAATATTTCCTTCGTTTAGGCGGATATGGAAGTCTCTCTTCTCTGTCAAGGTCAGTTGCCATGGTAACCCACCCCATGAATCAAGATAGCAAGCAGTATTCAGTTCATTACGGAATGACAACGGCCGTTTTCAATGGTTTAATGCCTAAAATTAAAAAAATTATAACTCATTCAGTTTTTGAAATTTTCTCTCTGTCTTTTGGGAATCGAACTGCTGAAGCGAGATCTATATCCAAAAAAAAAAAAAAAGAAATGATTTATTTCTAAACATTTTTGAGTTATAAAATGTTTTGTGAAAAAATCGATGTTTCGTAAAATCTAAAAATATGGATTGCTAATCTGTATTTTGTAAAAGTGTTGAAATGGTTCAAAAGAGGATTAAATGACCTTTTCAAATATACCAGTTGTTAAGAAATGGAACAGTTACTTGATCATACAGGGCGTTTCAAAAAAGACGATCGAGAAAAACAGAAATTTTCGACCCTTTTTAAAACTTTTTTTAAAAATATAAAAAATCAGTGTTTTTCAAAAAAAATTGTACCGTAGGAATCGTTAATAAATGCTCTTTCTCGTGGTATAGGTGTATTTTCAATATCTCCAAAAGTTCTGCAGCGATCGCTTTAGAAAAACCCGCGAAATTTCTCTCTCTGCTTCCTCTTTTGAGGAACACGCTAAATTCTACTTGAAGGGCGGAAATTACGATCCGCTCGCATGGACAGAGAGACAGACAGACATCTTCTTTTATTATTATAGATTTATCCAACAGGGTTCTGTTGGGTTAAGGAGAACCTATAAAACCTGTGAAAGTGAGGGATCAGCGCCCAATATTGCCGAAAAACCTTAATAAAAGAAATGATGTAAACCTCTAAATTTCTCTGAATATAATTAGAATCTGTTCTGTTATACAAAGCCATTTATTGTACGTAATAAATGTTCTGTTATAAGCATTACAAAGTTTGTTTTTTCACCAAATTGTTATTTAGACTTATATTTTTATTTTCTCCTTAGAAAATGTAAGCTAATTTCTGTAATTTTTTTTCTAGTAAATCAAAAATTTAATGCTTAAATTAGATGGTACGATTCATTTATATGTAATCAAATTTTGAATATATATTTTTTTAATAGTGTGGGGTGGGGAGGGGGGGAGGAAGAAGAAAGAAGGCATATATGAATACAGGGTGGCTACTAGTCCAGAAATCATGGGGAAAGTCAGGGAATTTCAGCAAGTTGGCGAATTTCATGTAAAGTCAGGGAATTTTGAAACATTTTTCGGAAATTAGTAATATTTAAAAGCTTATTGTTGTAAATTGCTAAATTGTTCACTAATTTTTGGGGGAAATAAACAGCGTAAATCAGGGAAAATTGTAAAAAATATTCATTGAAAAGCCAGGAATTTAGAAAAGTTCCAATGTTAGCCACCCTGAAGTAGAAATTTTTAAATTTAACTTGCTTTTTTTTATTTTGAGTGATTGGGAATATTTTCATTAAACAAATGTTTTTTTTTTTTTTTTCTTTTCAGTTTTCCTGATTTCACAACTAGTTTTAATACAACTGTGTCAACTGGTAGTACTGCTCCTACAATTAGAAAAACATCCACTTCTACAAGGTTTGTGAATGGTAAAAAAATTGAAACAAAGAAGTAAGTTTGATTTTCTTTTCTCTTTCAGTTTGTTTTATTGGTTTTATCAGATTTTTTTTTTTTTTTCCATTTTTCATTTGTTAAGATATATTATATCTGTAGCCACTAACGAGCAGAGATCACGACATGAAAAATGCACAGAATTGTAGTATACTATGAAAATAACATATTAAAGTAGTAGTGCGCACTAGCCACACTTGAGAAAAAAAAAAAAGCCTTTAAAATTTCAGTAATCCTAAAGTGCAAGTTATTTTGACAAAGTGTCAATGCTCCTGTGGTATGTTCAGTAGACTCAGTGGTTGCAAACGCAAATGTCCCAGGTTCAATGTTACCTACGGGATATTTTTAAAAATATTTATTTATCTAAACATTTTTTTTATTTTCTTTTATAATTAAATTCAAAATTTGAAAATTTTAATAAATCATAATTATTTAATTTTTGTGAATAATATATACATATATATATATACACACACACACTAAGTGACAGAAAAAAAGCCGCACTTGAATAATTTCCTTTTCCCCTTTTGCAACGGCCAATTTTATCATTTAAAAAGCAAATTTTCGAACAGACTTCATTACGTCGCCATCCATGCACACTTAAGGATTGAGCCCAGTGTTAAAAATAAAATGCAACTGTCATTAAAATTATAATTTTAGAAAGTATTTCAAAAATGGCAAGTATAAGGCATTTAACAATGCCACAAAAAGTATTACAGGCATGAGAATTTTTGCAGATCCGTGATTTTCGTTAATTCCGCGGTTTTTTATTTTGTTAAAATCAAACTCCAATAACGATCAGTGTTCAAACGCTTCACGAAAAACTTTAGATTCTCAATTTTTTTCCATCCAAAATATTAATGTCAATATTCATTTTAAACATGCTTTATCACAGGGGTGGCCAACCCGCGGCCTGCGGGCCGCATGCGGCCCACCGCGTAGTTTTTTGCGGCCCGCGAGGAGACTAACGATATTTAAAGTTTGACAACTTTAGTTAACGGATCAAAAATTAATAAATACGTTCTGACTTTCCAAAATGAAAATACCATTCAACGATTATGGTTAGCTAAAGAACTGTTGTAATGAAATATTATTAGATCCATTATTCATTCTTTTTATCATAGTTTTAATATATAGTCATAAACTTTTCACGTTTCTATTGTTAATTTATGAATGAAAATAATTTAAATTAATGTGTTCTGCTCCGAATTTTCACCCTGCCCTTCCCCGGAAAAAATAAATAAGTATAAATATATATATATACACATACACGAATCAGATACTCAGAAACGAATATGCACATATGCATATGTACAGTCATAAAATAGTAATAATAATACTAATAATAATAATTTCCTTCCACGACTAATTTCGCCGTATATTATCGTAGAAACTAGCAGCTGATGCCTGAAGCAGAGAGGCCAAGTTATTACGGATTGTCCGTGATATTAATACCGGAATTTTTTTAATGTATTCTTTTGTAATAACTATCTGCAATTTAATAGGATAAGTTTCACTTTTTCTTTATTGTTTTATGAAATTGATTTTTCGTTAGTAATAACTTGGCATCTCTGCTAACGATTCGTAATATAACATCTAGTTTTTAATGCAATTGCTAAATTTTGTTTAGGGTGTCATCTACATATTAAAACCTGCACAAACTTTTTTTTTTTTTTCGGAATAGTAACATCCATTTTTGACTACATATTCGAGTTTATAAGGCTAAGACGGTTCGGAAAAAGGTGTTTATATTCTTTATATCAAGTCTTCATGCAGTTAGAAGCAAAAATTGTTCGGGGGTAAATCTCTATACTTAAAAAATAAATAAAAAAATAAAAAATAAATAAAAAAAATAAAGATATCACACAGAAAAGTATTATAGCCATTCAGATAATAATCGGAAAAGAAGTATAACAATTTTAAATATAAAATAAAGTAAAATAATACTAATTAAGAAATGATGTGTACGTCTAAACTTACTTGAATAACTATTTTAAATATGCACATGCAAAGTAACACATGACAGAAATTATAACAAATGACAGCCACGTAAAAGCAATAAAAATTGAAATATCACTATATTTCGGAAAATGATAGGAACGAACTGTAAAATTAGAAACTCATATTTTTGATGATGCCCATTCTATTCGAGCAAAAATTAATGTAGGTCATAATTCTTAATTTTTTGAAATATGAATTTATTAATAATTTTCATAATTCAAAATAAGTTTTTCAATCCAAAATGTCCATGGATTGGGTTACTTCATTCTAACGTAAAAAAAAAAAAAAAAAAGTATTAATTTTTTGGGAAGACATGAATTAATGTTTATTACATTTATTTAACATAAGCATTGCCATATTTTAACAAATTATAATTCTGTAAAAAATTGTGAGAAATATATAAACTATATATGCCATTTTCTGGGCTGATTTGATTCAAATAATCCAAATAGCTTGTCGCCTTTGAAAAAAAATGAAGTTGATGTGAGTTTTAATATGTATACAGCCCTTAAGCAAAATCTAACTAAACCGTCTAAACTAGGCCTTATTACTAATCGATCGGCACCAGTCGCATGTCTCTGAACTAATTTACGGCGAAATTAGTCGGGAAAGGAGGGGGGGGGGGCTTTTTTTTTTTATGATTGTACATACGATGCGGCCCAAATGTATAAAATATATTTCCAATGCGGCCCACCAAGTGTTTTGCGTTGGACAGGCCTGCTTTATCAGATTGTATAACATATAAAAGAACAGAATTATTCAATATTTCTCACTCGTGTAATTTTTTTTTGTCCTCCCCTCCCCCCTTTGCATCTCTAACCCTATCAAATGTTCTGCGGGAAACCTTTTATTTGTGAATATTTATCCATCCACAATATTAATTTTAAACTTACTTTATGATATTCTAGAACCCATAAAGAAGTAGAATTGTGTTTAATATTTCTCTCATGAACCACTTTTTACCCCCCCCCCTCCCCCAATCCCCCTTTTCCCATTTTCCACCACCAGCTAATGATTAAATGTTGATTGCTAGCTTACGTTTTTTTTTTTTCTTTTTTTAAACACATGTTTTTTTGCTTTCATGTGCATTATTCTTTTAGTTTAACTTGTCATTTTAAATATTTTGTATAGTGTTTCCTGTGAGCATTATTTTTCATTTGAAATAAATTTTATGAACGTACATTTGTATAGTTTTCCCGCGCGCGTTACTCTTCTTTTAAAATTAATTTTATGAACACTCGTGTTTCCTCTTTTTTTAATTTTCTGCACTCTCATGCCTGAGTTTTAGAATGAAAGTCAAAAAATATTTTAATAGGTGAGATGGCAAATTAATTAAATGTTAACGAAATATTCCTGAGATGACTTTTAGGAAGATATAAAATTTTTTGGCCGTTTAAACGGAAAAATTGTTTTTAGGCAGCCATGTTGCCTATCCAAGCGAGATGATGGCAAGTTAAGTGTTAAAACTACAAAATAGTTTTGTCATGGCTTACTTCATAATTCTGATTAGAAATACTCAGAGAAAATAAGTTAACTTAAATATAAGTTTGTTGCTGGAAAAGTTTGATCAAGATTGACAAGTAAAATGAATGTTACGTGTGAAAATTGTCTGTATAATTTTAAGTAAACTTTTAATTTTAATAACAGAATTAAATTCTATATAAATGTAGGTGCATTAATGAAATAAGGGGTTGAGGGGGGGGCAGTAGCCCCCCTCACACAGAATTAATTATCATATAAAACTCTTCCGAAGCCTAATTTGAATTGTTTAACATGTGTTTACATAACAGTACTCCTTATGTTACCTCTTAAACTTCAATATGTATTTTAGCATTAAATTTCAGGGTAAGAGAAAGTCGTGTGAGTGACACACCAGATTTTTTTTTTTTTTTTATTATTCACAAACATCTTAATTATTATATATTTTTCAAATTTTGAATTTAATTATAAAATAAAGTATAAGTAAAAGGTTTAGATTAAAGAAGAAAAAAATCCTTTAAATAGTATCGAACCTGTGAATGTCCGTCCGCTTACGCTACTGAGCATGCCTCTGAAGCGTTGACACTTTGTCGAAATAAGGGGAAATAATTCTCACATAATTAATTTTTTGATTTTCAGATTTCTCATACCTCAAAATTTGTTTTAAAAAAAGTAAAAAAATTTCACAATGGACTCTTTCCTGTTTCGTCTGCTCAATCATGTGATAGAGGAAAACGAATAATCGAATTCTGAGAATCGAATTCAATTAAATATTGTTCTTAAGAACAAAAATGTTAATATTTAATATAAAATAAAATAAAGGTAATATTGTGCATTTGTAAACAGTAGAATAGTTGTATTTGTAAATTTAATAATTTTTTTAAAACACTTTGTGTTTATTTATTTTCAACTATAAGAATTGATTTTTGTATCTTCTAGTTTAACTGTTACATTAACTGATCTAGCAATAAATAATAGCTTGTTCTTGTGGAATGTTTATGGATTATAATTTGAAATTTTAAAATGTTTTCATTTAATTTAATTGCATAAAGATGTTACAACAAGTTAATTAACTTAGTTACTGGTCTGAATGGATTTACGCAGTACGACATTGCACTGTCACTGATTTAAGTACCAAAAATCAGAGTATTTAACATGTTCTTCATGAACATGAATAACAAATATAAACTAAATGATGATTGTAAATGTATACAGCAAACAAAGATGATGAATAATGATATAAAATGGATTAAAAATGATTATGTATAAGAAAATAACACAGATTAAATACGATATATCAAAAATAAGAATAGAAAATATGTTATTTCAGCAATCGCTTATAGATAAACAAGACTTCATCTGCTACTTGTTTTTCCTCTCTCATCTACGAATTATAGATTGTTTTCTGAACTTAATTTCATTAGCATTTTCAATACACATAATAAAAAAAAAATTGAGAATTTAAAATCTTGCGAAAAAATAGATGCAATATTCAGTTAAATGTAATTTAATGAATTTTAATATTCCAGCATAACTGTCTCCACTTACAAGCTTACAAGAAAAACTGTAAACTATTAAACATATATTAATTTAAGAAGTTCTGAAATGGCCATATAGTTTAAAATTTTTTATTTGTGCTTTTTACTTTCTTCTATATGTAATATAGAGAAAGTATTGGATTCGCGAAAATTTTCGACCTCCGTTTTTTGACGGATCTACACGTTTTGGGATGTCCTGAACACGAATTGATAGTTTTTAAAAAATGTGTGTCTGTCTGTCTGTCTGTCTGTGTGTCTGTATCATTTTTTTGTGGACGCTGTATCTCACGAACCAATGAATGAAATTTAACCAAACTTGGTATTTAGTTGCACCCTGACATGAACTGGTGCCCATTAGATTTGGGGATCAATAGCTCAACAGGTGGCGCTGTGATCGCATTTTATAGGACAAAATTCCGTATAAATGGGCATAATGAGAGTTATTTTAAACTTGTGATTGTA
This sequence comes from Salticus scenicus, assembly GCA_963930645.1. Taxonomy (NCBI): domain Eukaryota; kingdom Metazoa; phylum Arthropoda; class Arachnida; order Araneae; family Salticidae; genus Salticus; species Salticus scenicus. The sequence goes on along the minus strand of OZ005654.1, from coordinate 163,506,443 downwards.
AAATTAATATGAATTATTGATAATAGTAGTAGTTAACTAGGAAAAAAAATTTGTGCATGGGGGGGCATCGGTTCCCCCCCTGGGAGGGAAGTACCCCCCCAGGGGGGTTGAATTTTGAAGATGGGTATCATTCGAAAGATCTCGTCAATACCTTTAAAACGAATGGTTGAACCATAAATCTGTGATAATTTAAAACAAAGTTATCGATTTTTTTTACTTTTAACAAAAAAAAAAACTTAAAAAAAAAAAAATCGTAATTTTTTTTTTTTTTAAATATTGTTACTGATTGAATATGTATAGGAAAATATAGAAGAAAGTCTTGTGGTGGCCACAACATACTAGTTAACATTGTTCTTACTTTTTCTTTTAATATTCCAGCACAAAGTATCTCAGAAGTTCATAGGCTTGAACAAGCCAAAGCCGTTTTTTCAGCATTTAAATTAACTTTTATTTTTATATAACCGTTATTCTTTCATCATTAGTACTGAATAAGGAACTTAAGAAGTTCTGAAACGGCTGCCGTATAGTTTACAATTTTTATTTATGATACTTCAAAATCAAAAGTGGTTTCACGTTTTCACACTAAAGTTCTTAAAAAAGAGTCTTGAATTTTTTAAATGCAAAACAAATTAGGAAAAACACATTACCTTAATGAGTAATTCTCGTAAGAAATTCCTCATAGAATAACACGAGCTTTAACTGTCAGCAATGATGGGTAGAGTTCCTTAATCTGATTGTCCTATATTTCTATTGTCTAAACCTAATGAATTATTGTTTTATTTTTGCAGAGTTCTAGCAAATGGTGTTGAAACTGTTACAGTAATGGAAGATGGAGTGATCAAATCAAGGACTGTAAATGGTGTAGCTCAGCCTCTGAATGCTATTCGTCATAATTAAGAAAAATAAAAATTAATTTTACTTTTCAATTGAAGAAGAAACCATTGTGCAAGAATATATGCTGCCATTTCAGATAAACAGTGTGTATATATATATGGACTAAAAACTATTGTAATATTTGCTCTTTATTAAAGCTGTAAAAATTCTTTTCTTAAATTGCTGTAAAGCTTCTTTTTAAACCATTAAATTCTTCTGAATGTGTGAATGGAAGACATGTATATTTATTTCATCCTGTATTGATTGATTGATGTCAGTATCCAACAATTTTTTGTTCGTACTTAACTCATGTGTATAGCAAGTTTCTAAGATATTCCTAGTTAAACACAAGTGGTAGTTTTCTGTTAATACGATTTTATTTGTTAACTTTTAGTCATATTGGTCTAAATTTGTCTTCCTATTAATATTTTCCATTTAAGGTTATTTAAATTTCTTCTTTAGAAAGTGTTTTTAATAAAAAGAAAGAAAAGGAAAAACTTATTTGCATTTAAATTAGACTGTCATTTATGTTTATACCATTTTCCTTTCTTTGTTGCTTATTTATTGATGCATTTAAGATAAAGAAGTTTTTAAATGTTAACATGTACCACGGACAATGTTGGTTTTTTCACTGCACTCATTTTGCTTTTGTATATATGTTCCACCATTGTATTATATTTGATTTTCTTGTGCTTACTGTCTTCACATTTATATTCCATGTAAAAAAAAAAAAGAAAAGAAAAACTGAACTGGCAGTAGCAAAGATGCTGTTGTGTTAGAATTTGTGTTGTCATGTTTTGACTGAAATAAAATTCAGAATACTAATGTTTGATATATTATTTTTCCCTTCTTTCTTCCTATCTGAATGAATATGCAAATAGCAAATCTCTTACCAAGAGAAATATTTCTCTTTGTATTTTGTGATACCTTTCGATTTTGGTCTTTGAAAACAATTTTAAATTGTAATAAGTATCTTCTTTAAGGAGTGGGGAAGGGGGGAGTACCTAAATTTTCACTGCATATATATATATATATATTTTTTTTTTTCCCCACCATGAGGTATTTTTTTGTAAAACACAATTTTTATTTAAATTTTTTAAAGTGAAGATTAGTTTATTTTATTTTCTCTGAGTTTGTACACTTCAGGGGAAAACCTGAAATACTCATGGAATTAAGATTTCAGTTCCAAATCTTGGAAAAATCTTATTGAAAATGAAAATTTTCATTAAACTTCTGAAAAATTTGATTTAAAAATTTAGAAAAAGAAATCTTTTTCCTTTTTAACTTGGCTAAAATAATAAAGTAATGCGTAAGTACCCAATTATTAAAAGATAATAAAGTATTGCATAAATACGCAGTATTTAAAGATTTCAACTGTGATCGAGAGTAAAATAGCATCATACAATCTCCAATAATTTTGCAAAAAGTATAACGGAACGATACTAATGAACATGAACTGATTATTTCTCATTTACTGATTATTTCTCATGAACTGATTATTTCTCATGCTAAACCAATTTTATGAGGTCAGCAGGGTATCACTACCTCTATCGTTACATAATATTGTGCTAATATTTCTTTGAAAATTATTTGGAAAACTGGAATTTTAGCATTTTGTATAGAACCCTATTTTTGCACTCCTATTTACAAATGTGTATAGGGAAAAAAAAGAAAAAAAATATATATATATATGCTTATGAATGTAATTCTAAATTAGGTCAATTTATCCTCATCTTTGAATTTTGGTTTAAGAGGCACATGAACTGCTTTTTTGTAACCTTCATATAGTGTTTCTGTCAATTTTTAAATTTTCTTAATTTAGTGGATTACTATATTGATAATATTGCGTGCAAAATGTTTTTTTAATTTCTGAAACTAATTGAAGTAAGGAACCTTTGGAATTTTTTGCATTTATATTAAATTTACATTCCTAAAGCTTTTTCTTTCTCCTTTCTGTTCCTTCCCTTATAATCTACCAAAAATCTCAAAATGGGAAGCATGATCAATCAGATTATTTTATCACTCGGCTTTTCATTAGATACTGAAATTCATTGTGTATGTGTAATGTAGTGGTGAAACTGTCATGCCACTCAATAAGGAGATGATATATTCAAAGTTTTATCCTCTTTTATTAATGTACTAGCAGACTACGCCCGCTTCGCTGGTCACTATTTTTAAATGAATCACAATAATTAATGAATTCTCAAAATTGCATTAATTTTTATCATGTGATAAAAAAAGAGAAAAAAAATTTCTCATCGGGAAAAATGTCGCACTGGGTCCCCACTGCCTTCGGCAGCGTAGACCCGTGCGCTGCGCGCACGTACTCTTTCACCATCCTTATGACTTCTCAAAATTCCATGTTATTACTCATAAACTTTCATTCTTAAGAAAAGGAATTTAAAAATATATCATTTAGCATCGGGTAAAAACTCACACCGGGACCCCACTGCCTTCGGCAGCGCAGACACATGCACGCGCACGTTTGAGGATATACGTGCGCTGTACACGCATATTCCTTCTCAACTCAAACTTTTATTATTAAGAAAATAAAATTAAAAAAAAATCTTTTATCATCAGGTAAAAACTCGCACCGGGTCCCAAACCCATGCGCGCCTATTCCTTCCCCACCCTTCCAGCCCCTCCTAATTAACTTACATATACCAGTTTTGAACGGTCTTACTCAATTAGCTGAGATGCAAAAGAAAACCTGATCAGAACACCTTAGAATTGTAAATCGGGTGAAATCTCAAATTCCACTTTCGATAATATAAAAGAACTTTAAAATATCTTTCGAATGATGTATTAGAAATAATTTAATCATAATTAGAATTTGAAATATTGAAATTAAAAAATATTACAGTGCCATCTGGTGATAGAAATTTCTGTAATCTATTGTTCCATTCCAGATCAACAAAGCTTTCAAATGACGTATTACTCATGAAATTATTTTAATTAGTAGATGAGATACAAAAAAAAAAACCTAATCAGGACGTCAAAACGTGTAAATCGGGTGAAATCTCGAATTCCATATTCGATAATGTAAAAGTACTTTAAAATGTGTATCAACTAAAATAAGCTTTCAAATGATGTATTACTTGTGAACATTTTTTTAATTAATAACTGAGGTACAAAAAAAAAAAAAAAAAAAAAAAAAACTGATTCAGGACACCTCAAAACATGTAAATCTGGTGAAAACTTTCAATAATTTAAAAGAACTTTAAAATATCTTTCGTATGATGTATTAAAATAATTTAATCATAATTAGAAATTGAAATATTGAAATTTTAAAATATTACAGCGCCATCTGGCGGTACAAATTTCTGTATTCCACTGTTCGATTCCAAATCAAAAAAGCTTTCTAATGATATATTACTTATGAAATTATTTTAATTAGTAGCTGAGATGCAAAAGAAAACTAATTCAGGATACCTCAAAACGTGTAAATCTGGTGAAAACTTTCAATAATGAAAACCTAATCAGGACACCTCAAAACGTTGAAATCTCGAATTCCATTTTCGATAATCTAAAAGTACTTTAAAATGTGTATCAACTCAACAAAGCAAAGGCGTTCTGGATTTTCCGTTGTTTTCTCCGAAACAACCGTTCCTTTTCTAAGATTTTGCCCTTCCTTTTTCATGGCAGACATCTGGCATTATGACGCAATGGCGGTGAATTCTCAGTCACTGAGATCGCTTTCAGATTAGATATGAGTGGACATTTTAATTAATATCTCCAAAACTAATTAAGTTACAACTTTCATTTTTGCGGCGTTGTCTTTCTCGGGTCGTAAACATTAACCGTGCCGAATTTGGTCCCGCTCGGTGAAACGGCCTAGGATTCTATAGTGGACACACACACACACAGACTCTGCTCTTTTATATATATAGATATTCATTGGCATGTCAAAACATAAGTGTCCTGAAGGTAGAACCTTAGATTACTAACAGGGTATTAATTTTTATGGAGAGGATCAGCCAAGAAATTAGTTGACTATTGAAATTCTGTAAAGTGCTGTCTGACAACTTGCCTAGTCCTTTTTGTTCAACAGTTATTGAAAATATAGTGAGCTCATTTTCAAGGTTTTATGCTTCCTATTGAACAAATTAGCTTTTTAATAGATGGCTCAGGGGGATCCAGTGTTTCAAAATCATAATTTTACCTAATCTGTTAAAAAAACTCAAAAATAGGACACAGTTTACACTTTTAAAATGATGATGTAGATAAGGTTACCTTTTTCAAAATTTGAAAATTAAAAGGATAACATGGATTAGTAATTTGCTGTAAAGCTGTAATCTGCTTTTATTATAAATTCTGAAATCATTCTAGTTTGAAATACGAAATTAAATACTTAGGTATTTAATATTGTGTGAAATTTCCCTTTGTACATCAAATATTATTTAGTAGTAGTAGTGTATGCTGGGAAAAATTATTAAAATCTGAATTCTTTTAAACACTGGTCATTCAGAACTTTAAATTTTATAGGATTACGGGGCTCTGTCCCATGCGCTGCGATCACCAACCCCTGCAGAAGCTTTGCCCCCAACTTGATGTGTCAGCCAAATTCTGTGGGAGCTTTGCCCCCTTCCTCAAAATACCAATAAATAAGAAAATACATGTAAAATTTTACACTGAAATGCTATTATAATTATTTCATATTACAATTGTAGTTTTTATTTGACTATAATTTTAATTTTTTAATGACTTAAGTTATACTGTATATACACATACAGTAAGTAACACAAAATAATATTAAATGTGATCAATTTTTCTTTCCATGTAGCAATTATGTCTGTGTGAATGATATAGGAACAGCAAATATGTGTTCACGGTACTTCCATCTGCATCAGGCTTTCAATAACGTAAGACAAATTGTTATTAAAAACTTATAACATTATATCCACGTAATAATGTAAGAAATTTCAAATAAACAGCATAAAATTGCACAGAAAAGGATATATTTTACAATTAATCTAATAAAATAAAAATTAGCAAAATGGAAGTCTGTTTCTGAAGTGAATCATGAATGTGATAGGTAAATTAATTATAAACATACATATCAATTCCATTTTGACAGCTTTGAAACCCATAATACAAAGAATTTCAATATCCCCCCTCCCCTCCCCTCAGTCTGCTAAAAATAGAAACATTAGGGTGCCTTTCCTAAAATAGGAAAATAAGAAGCAAAAAATGATTAAATTATATGATTTTATGTTTTTATTTATTTTTACTTAATTGAAATATTTTGATAAAATGGTTCTTAAATTAAATAAAATATCTTAGTGTTCTACGAAAGTTTCAGAGTATTATTTCACATACATTTCAAGATCTTTGAATTTAAAAGCAAAAGTAATCTAGACAATAAGTATGCTTTAAAAAATAAATAAATAATAATTGCACGTTTCTATACAAAACTGCCAAATGTCCATGTTTTTATGTGAAACAGTTAGTTTTCACTGTATTAGTCAAGAAAGCAAAAAAAAATAATAATAATTGCAGTTTTTTTTTTTTTTTTTTTTTTTTTTTTTTAAAGACTAGAGATGTTCTGGACTTCTATATGTTATGAATGTTTTGTGAACATGATGATATCTAAATGCTTCATTTGTGTGAACTCAGATTCAGTAAATACTATAAGTCACCATCACACAAAGTGTATGTATTTTCATGATTGTGGAACTTAATTCTTTTAGATTCACAGAGAACATTTCTTAAACATGTTCAAATTAATAATTAAAAAAATTATTAAATAACCTTACTTGAGAATAAAGTACATTCCTTGGGATTGGGGGGGGGGGAGTTTAAATTTTAAAAATTATTTATTTCAGTATGGGATCCATTATCCAGAAAGCTTGGGACCTGGGATATTCTGGATAAGGGGTTTTTCTGTAATTCGGAACACTTTATTATATGTATAAAGATGGTGCAAAATAATTTCATAAATAGCAGTGATAAACATGAGTAAATATGTATAAACACTTTACCTATCATTTATTAAATTAGTTCCACAAAATAAAAAACATTCTTAATTAGAATTTTAAACTATAAATAATAATAGTAATAATAAATGAAAACAAATAAACATATATAAAAAATTTAATTTTGGACCCGAGAGTAAAATCCTTTGATTTGGATTTTGCAAACATTTCTATGATATTTCTTTGCTTATAGTGTGTTTTTGATACTAATTATTCATAAATGTTTCAAATACTTTTAGCACATGATGCTAAATATTTTATTAAATAAATTCGAAAAATAATGGAAATTAATAAAAAAAATATTTAAAATTTTTATAACAATTTGAACTTCATGCATGCGAACAGAGTTCAAGGATAAAATTCATCTGCTATTGGGCTTTTTAAGAAGTTATCTGTTATTAATCACTATATTTCCCCAGAATAACACCGTAGCATTAAAGAAAGTAGGTTCTAAAACTATAATTCTGACTGCTGCTAATGTATAACTTTAATTCTTAAATTTTACGATAATTAAAAATTTTAGTAGCTGGCATTTTGCATTCTGGTTTTCGGAGCATTCTGGATAACGGGTTTCCGGATAATGGATCCTATACTGTAACATATTCACTGCCATTTTTTAAACAATATTGCACATCTCGCGCTTGCACGTGATCAACATCGAATGTGTTAAAAATAAAAATTTATTTTTGTAAATGATTAAGCAGTTATCTCTCCTTCCCATTTCCCTCCATTTTAAAATCTTGATGCATTTGCTTTTATTTCTATTTCAGTAAAAAGATTTTGGTAAATTTATTTATACAACATTTTGTTCTAAGTTACTTGCTTAGAAGTTTGTGTTAAGTTTACTACTTTTAAGTTAATAATATTAAAAGTTTTGCTGGGAACCCTGTTCAAAAACTTTTGCTACAAAATTCCTTAAAATTTACCAATCTCAGTCCAGTTTTTCATGTGACAACCTCATACGATCATCAAAATGCCCAATAAAGGCAGAAATTCAACATAAAAATTGGATTTCAATCAATATTCTATATCACGGGAGTATAGGAATATAATAATTATTCTTAATAGAATTTTCTGGACTTGGTAAGATTTAATAATACAAAACACTTTCATCAAATGTATTTAGCAAAACAACATACTTTCTAAATTTGAGATAGTACTACATATAGTATATTATTTATAAATTATATACACAACCTATCATATATTTAAATTTAGCAAAGTTTGAAAAACACATTATACAACTTAAAATGCATTTTCAACAATTTCCAAACATAGACCCAATATATACACACACTGGTCAATGAATTAGAAACCTTTAAATTACTATTTTATTGGACCTCCTTTTGCATGAATAACAGCCAGTATTCGTGTGGGCAGCGATTTTACAAGCTTCTGGTGTGCATTTATGTCCAGAGTTTGCCATACATTGGCTACACAGACTTTAAAATCCTGTAAACTGGATGGAAGAGGACATTGGTGAAGGATACTCCTTTCCAACATGTCCCAAACATTTTCTATTGGATTAAGATACGGGCTTTGCAGCATCTAGAGAAACTGTTAGAAGTCAGATTGATGTTCGCTGAACCAATCTCGAACGATTCTACCATGATGTATGGTTGCATTATCGAGCACAAAGTATCCGTTAACTTTGGAGTAAAAATTTAACATTGAAGGATGCACTTAATCTATCAATACATTCAGGTGCTGCATGGCTTTCTGATTATCCTCAAGTAACACTAGGGAACCACTTCCATACAAACAGAACATTCCCCAAAGGTTTGTAATAGGTTTTGCATACCTTCACCGCCAGCGAACATTTGTAGAAACTCTTACAGGTTTCTAATTCATTGGCTAGTGTGTGTATATAAATTATTTTGTGTGGTCCTGTAAACAATTGTGAATGTTTTTCATAACATATTCTATGCAAAACAAAGTTTAAAAATATAAAATATATATTTTCATTTGATTTTGCCCATACATGTAATGTATTTGAATTCTCTTGAATGTTCCTCTCCATGAACTATTTGACCGATTTCAATAAAAAGTTTTAAATTGCATCCCTATATAATACAGATTTAGAATATCAAATTTGAATTTTATATTAATATTTGATTTCAAGATATACTGATTACAGATACACAGACCAATCTCTAAAAACCTGATTTATGAATTCAGGGAACCCCAAAACATGTAAATATATATAAAAAGTTATTTTGAAATTTGTTCCAATAACAATACTTTCTCTACCTATATGGATAAGAGATAGTTTTAAAAAAAAAAAAAAAAAAAAAAAAAAAAAAGGAAAAGCATAGATTGTGAATAACGCTGCGAGAATATTTATTTTTCTAATGTGATTCAGTATGCTGTAAAGAGATTAGTAAATAAAGAAAATAAATTCTACTAAACACTACTCTTGATAAAGATTAAGTAATAACTTTCCTAATTTTTATTTAAAAAATGCAATGCAATAATCAAAATGCATAGAATCACTGTCACAAAACATTTAATCATTAAATTTGCAAGTAATTAGTTAACAAGAATTTTGTAAAGTTGTAAGATATAACTAAAATTTCTAATACCACAATCAGTTGTTTGCTTTTTCTTTATTGACGAGGAAAACTTAAGTAGAAAAATCCTACAATTTTAACTGTAATTGCTAATTTTAACTATGACTTCAACCTTATGTATTAAACATACTGATGAAAAGACAGAATTAGTTTTAGCAAGAACAAAAGGTGCCTAGGCTAAGATTTGAACTTGAAATCTTTGGCATGACACGCTAGAACAGAGAAAATTCCATCTTTTATGTCAGTAATTAGTGCCAATGAGATGTCAACTAATTAACTCATAGTAGAACACTAGTGCATTATGCTAAAAGATCAAGTTCAAATCCTGTTCTATTTACTTTCACGCCTTCTAAAATAAAAATTTAGCTATTTCATCCAAAATATTGGTTATAGATGGAGTGATAAATCTGAAACCTTGCCAAGTTCATTAATGCTCATTTTTATACTGGTTAGCGTATCAGAATTATGGCACAAATATGCAAAATAATCTGGTGTATCGCACACAACTCTCTCATTTGACATATAATTCTGTGGGGGGGGGGGGGGGGGGGCTACCGCCTCCTCAATTATAAGAAAAGAAAATTAAGGTTATTAATTTGCCTCCAATCTTTGCATATTATTAATTTGCCTCCAAACTTACCAACCTTGATCAAATTTTTCAAATAGCAACCTAATGTAAACTTCACAATACTAAATTTAAATTTCCTACAGTTATTTGTTTGTAAGTTATGCTGATAACACATATACATACAGGTCAAACACTAAAAATTTCACTTTTGTCATTAGATCAGGGGTGCAGAAAATGTTCAAACCTCGGAAATTTCCCCAAAACACAATATAAATTTCCCTCAATAATGCAAAAATCTACTTTGCTATACAAAGTCATTTGTTCTATGTAATAAATCTTTAAGAGAATAAGTATACAGTGTAACATAAAAATATCGCTGTTAGTGTATAAGCACTTCAAAGTAGCAAATTGTTATTTTTTATTTACATTTATATTTTCTCTTAAAAAAATATTCAAAATTTCCCCAGTCAGTTTAAATTTCCCCCGAACCTCGTTCAGGCGTTCGGACATATTCTGCACCCCTGCATTAGATTACCTCAAATCATGATATTATAGACCTACAGACCAACTGTGTGAATATAATAACTCAATTTCAAAAATTTAACCCAAAAACAGTATTTTCTTTATCATATATATGGGTAAGAAAAAGTTTAAAAAAAAAAAAAAAAAAATTAGTTGGAGCTACGAAATAATTATTACCAGAATTTTGAAAGATGTTTTATCCTTGGATGTAAAGCTTAAAATTTTCAGATTTAGGCTTATGGCCTGCTTCATTTACCATCGCCAGAAGCCCAAGCCAATGTTATTCTATGGGAAATGTTGTTTAGGGAGCGCACAGTGGGGTATTTGGCGAATCTGGCTGGCCAAAATTATTTATTTGTTGAAAACCAATTTAAATCAATTATTTAGTCACGAACCTATTATTTTTAATGCATATTAATATTTTTATTCAAAAAATCGTTATTTGGAATGTTTATTTACTGTAAAACAATAAATACTTCAAAAAAATAAATACTCTAAAGTAATAAATATAGTATAAACTCAAATAATACATATCATTTAATAGAAGCATATAAGAAATAAAAATATTCATATAAAAATGATAATAATAAAATAATTTTTCATACAATTAATAAATAAGTAAGGAAAAATTTCATCGTCACTGCATATTAAAGCGCTATCATCTGTTGTTTTGTAATTGGAATTCTATTTATCATAAATGCTTGTAGAAGATGCAATCGGTATTAACTCTCTAGAGTTCTCTTTTTTTTTTTTTTTTTTTTTTTTTTAAGAATTTGACTTTTTTCGTATTGTGGATCTCATCCCAGTTAACACTAAATCTGAACTCAAACGTAATCTATTAAGAACATCAGCATTACAAAAAAATCTTAAAATTTTTCGTGCACATTTTTTTTTTTTTTTCGAAATAAGCGAAAATAATTAGTGCGTGCTTCGGCTGTATCTTCAAACAATTGCTAACTGGTAATATAGCTTGCTGGATTACAGTGGGGTTGTCTATTATTTTGTGCATTGTGGATGATATTGGATACGATACCAAGGATATTCCTAATAGAGTTCTGTTGTTTTCTCTGCATATTCCGTAAATTTTTTCACGTGAACTCTGTGGTAACTTGAAGTGTCTTTTATATCAATATTAGCACAAGTTTCTTTTATTCTAAATGACTTTTTCTTTTAAGGATAACAAACCATTTAAACACACTTCAAAACAGTACATGAAATACTTTTTTCTTTGAGTGCTTCTTATAATTTTGTATTGCATAGGTGCCAAACTTTTTAATTTTTAAAACAGATTTGTCACCAATGTTTTTATAAAGAAATCTTTTACGCATATTTTCTGTGATTGCATAAAAAAAAAAAAAAAAAAAAAACATTTATAAAAACTTTCTTGTATGAAGTCTCTCCTAAAAACAGGAGTCTTGGCACCTATGGTATTGGTTTCTTGAAAAATTGCCTGTAATGATATGGCTTGCAATGGTGATATTTGCGCACGTTTTCACATGTGTTTTGACTTTTTTTTTTTTTGCTTCTTTTGAAGGAAAAGTAACTTCTTTTAGTATGAAAGCAGCACATCTTTTTACAGAAGTTTCCAAGTTAATTTGTTTGGCATGTGTGAGCACTTCAGCGTCTGTGGAGTACGTAGAGTTTCAGCTTTTCTTGTTTAGATCTTTCACTTCATTCAGTGAAGTCTCTTACTGGTCTCTCAGAATGGTTTACACATCTAGGAATTTCAAATCTCCTATCCAATCCTTATTCTTTTCGGTAAATATACCTGCTTAATATTAGATGTTAATTCATCTGCTCTTCATTTTAAATTTAAAACGTGAGAAACTGATAGATTTTCTTATTTCATCTTCATAAAAAACAATGATTTGAAAAGAGTAATTTTTAAGATATCTTATTTTTTTGTTTACATTCAATGTATTTTACAACAGAATAATGTTAAATAGTTCTCTGTGAGTAATTATTTTGGCATTTTATGTTCCTAGATCAAAATAAAGGCATAGCACAAATGAAAATAAATGAATAAAACATAAATGTTATGTGGTCGTCAATTTTTTTGCAGTTCTTTTTTTCTAAAAATTGCGCAAATTTAAACATTAAGAAAGATGTCTCTACTCAACAGAAAAATATTTTTTAAGAAATACAATTAATTATTCCGAATTTTTGGAAAATGCAAAAGCAAAATCTAAATTTAATAAATGCTTCAATTTAATCTAGCTTTAATAAAACAAATAATACTTTACTTTATTCAAATGAAAATGGCTGAAAATATACATACGCGATCACTTTATTATTATCTCTAAGAATTTGCTTTGCAGCAAAGTTTATAAAATGTAAAAATTTCGAAGCTTTATAACTAGGCACTTGAAATGTATTGAAAAAAATTTAGACCTGCATTTTTTGAACAGCCTTTATTTTAAAAAGCGGAACTAATTTTTACAAAAATAACAAGATAAAGGTCTATATTTATTGCTAGAAGAATAATCATTGCAGGGAAATATAACTAAATCCTTCGAATTTTCAAAATATAGTATAAAAGTAAGAGAGAAAAAATGCATCATTTTAAACTTCCTTTGCAAGTATAAAAAATATTTTTTCCTCAACTAAAATAATAAAAACCTTTACACACTTATCTGCCTCGTCCTTTTCCATAGCAATTAAATTTCATACAATTCCTAAATTAAAATAATTCACATTCTAAAAGGAAACATCGCTGTTGGCAACTAATGAGCAATAATCTGCTGAACGAAACATTCGACTTTCAACTTATATTGAGAATTCCCAGTTTGTTTATACGAGAAAAAAGTGGTATCACACGATTCCCCATTTATTTATCTTTATCACACACCCATATTTTTACACCTGCGTTGTAATATTTGAAATCGACTTTTGGCCAGCCAGATTCGTCAAATACCCCACTGTGGGGCGTCCATTAATTACGTGAGGCAGTTTTGATGATTTTTTGATCCCCCACCCCTTTAATCTCATGTGAGGTTTTTCAAAATTCGTACTTTTACTGTAAATGCGTCGGATTTATACCAAAAAACAGAGTTTGCTTTATTATTTTTATTGAAGACTAGTTAAGACTAATTTTTAAGATTGCATAGATGTGCGTAGATTGCGTGTGGCTGGCTGGTGGCGCCTAAATCAATTGAAAGGCTACTGTGCTGCTACACGGCGTTTGGATAGCCACAATAAATATTACCATATCAGATTTTGCTATATCTAAGTCGAGAAATATGTTTCACATGAAGTTAACTCAATTTTCTTGTAATTTTACACAGTTTTTTGCGTGAAACAAATTACGTGATATTTGCCGAGACCTCCCCCACGTGAGATTGGGGGAGATTCGGCTCGACCCCCCCCCCCCAATCCTGAAAACCTCACATAATTAATGGACGCCCCCTTACTTTTACTCATTATGTAATATATATTTTTAAATTCTGTTTTCACATTTGGAAAATTCACAAGTGTTAAATTGGCAGACGTTTTTTAAAAATAGATTTTTTAAACATTTTATTTTGAAATTGTAAAATGAAAAATTTCACATTGTTAAAATTTGTATTTTAAAGCTTCAAATTAAAACATTCAAAATTAAAAAAAAATTCGTTTCTAAAAAATGTCCATCAATTTAACAGTTGTGAAGTTTTTGAATGTGAAAACAGAATTGAAAAGTATGTATTAGTTAATGATTTATAAGCAAACAAACCTTAAGCAAACAACCCTTAAAAGGTTGCAAGAAAGTTGGTAAAAAGGTTCCTGGTTTATAAAATCAAAGGTATTTTTTTTTTAAGGATTTTATGTGTAGGATATGAAAAGGTAAAAATTCTAAAATAGTTTTTAAGGATGTTATATATATTGCCTATCAAAATGTAGAAATACAAAAGCTGCTTACAAATTTGATTTGTCAAGTGTGCCTTAAAAAGCTATAATAAAGGGGGGGGGGGAGAACAAAAAATCTTATTAACACTTTCTAACGGTACATACTGGTTGCATTATTTAACATTCAATGTACTTTGCCTACAAGATTAATAATACTAGAAAAAAGAAATTCGAGCTCTGATACCATTCTTGCTGATTCTTATGTAAAATGACCTGAATCCGAATATGACTACCATTTTGCCTAGTCACCTACCGTTTTTTTAAGGACACCACCCTCTTCCTCAATTTTTATCACTGTTCGGTAATTTTATGATCATGAATTGGATTTAGAGAATGAAAAAGAATTAATTTGACACCTACAAATAAAAAAATATAATGTTTAATAAATAACATTAATAACAGATTAAAAATATATAAGAAATGTAACACATAGTTTCAGTGGCAAATACCCCCTAAATTTTCCCCTTGCTGCTGATGTTGATGTTTTAGAATTTTCCAACTCTGTAGCCTCTCAGAAGATATTTAACAGTTAAAATAATCCTCTCCCCCCCCCCCCCCCCCAACACATAAAAATCTAATTTATAGCCATAAAATTACCGTAAAATGATAAAAATGGTGGGTTATTGGGCAAAATAGACGTCCTATTCGGAATCAGGAGGTCATTTTACATAAGAATTTGCAAAAATGATGTTGGGGATAATTTTCATGCCGAGCAGTATAACACAACGGAGAAACAGAAAGACAGGTAGACTAACTGAATTCATAATCACTGTTAAACATGATTGAAAGTGTTAGAAACACTTGACACAAACAGAAATGGAATAACAACAATTTTCAATTGTAGCCCTTAATGTATCTTAATATTTTAAGAGTATCACCGTAAATCATAACGTAAACATACCATATCCTATAGAAAACATTTTCTTTAGAATATGAACAATAAATGTCAATTTCGTTAAGATTTATTCAGTACAAAGTTACATGAATACGTTTTATAAAAGTGCCTCCCATTCCTTTGGATGTCTCTGTACACAAAGCAGTTGTTCTATTTACTTCATTTTAATTATGGAATATGCCATTTTCAACTGGAATAATATATATCACTTTGAAGAATTTCTGGAATTATGTATGATAGCTACAGACGGGCAGTTAGATAGACAGACAGATAGATAGACTAATTGAATTAGTCTAATTCAAATCATAATCACTCTTAAATATTGTTAGAAATTGTTAAAAACACTTAATACAAACAAAAATGCAATTCCAGCCATTTCCAATAATAGCCCTTAATGTAACTGAATATTTTTGTGTGGTCCTGTAAATCTTAATGCGTACAAAACTATATTTTGTAGAATTTTTTTTTTTTTTTTTTTTTTTGTGCATATGAATATTCCATTATTATTCCAGTCAATTCCATTATGAATTGTGCAAAACAAAGGTATATCATAGAACACAATGTTTTGAAATTCTTTCGAGTGTCCCTGTACACAAACTAATAGTGATATTTACCTCATTTTCAACAGAGAACATCCCATAATGAATTTCAATAACATATATCAGTTTCCAGAAATTCCATGAATATTTATGGGAGTTAAGAGTGCAAACAGACATACAAACCGAATTCATAAACACTTTTCGATTTTGTTGGGAAGAGTTAAACAAAATTTAAATTAAATACTTTTTCTATTAGCTTGATTCGCACTAAAAGTTATGAAAAGATTAAAATGAAGTATTGCCACCTAAATTTCATGCTTTAGTTAATTTTAAAAAATCTAATTGTCGTGTCGAAAAACTGTTTGCACCCCTGGATTCAGAAAAATTGCCCCTTTCATTTGGTACCAAATTTGTAACGAGTCATGTACTTTTTAAAATGACTGAAATGAATTAAAATAAAGTGTTGCCACCTAAACTTCATACTTTAGTTAATTTTTAAAAATCTAATGACCATGCTGAAAAACTGTTTGCAACCCTCGATTCAGAAAAATCACCCTTTCATTTGGTACCAAATTTGTAATGATAAGACTGATATTTCTAATTTATTTAAACCTTTTTCTGTTTTTAACCCGGATTCGGCAGGTTTGTGACAGACAATGTAAGCTAATAATATAATAAAAAAAGAAAAATTAATCTTACATTACCCATAGATATAGTAATATATATAGATTTATCATCCCCATGTTATTGAGCAAAAAATTTTTATGCCAAGAAAAAGTTCTAAAATCAGCCATTAGAGAGTATTGAAAAAAAGAATAAAAAGGAAAATGAATTTGAAACTGTACCTGGAGTTTTTCATTCACCTTTAGTAAATAAGTTTTTCATAAATTTTATTTACAAAATTATTTGTGTGTATTTCTGTGTGTAATTTACTCAGGAAAAGGCAGCCATTAGAGTGACTTTTCCCTAAAAAAAGACCTCACTTTTTCCTTCTCGCTGATCAATCTGTGTCTTATTACTATAACTATGACATTACCTATTGGTCACGTGTGTTAGAAATTCCCTGATAAAAATGTAACGTTTTTGATGCCACCTAAGTTTCATACTTTAGTTAATTTTAAAAAAATCTAATTGTCATGTCGGAAAACTGTTTGCACCCCTGTATTCAGAAAAATCACTCCTTTTATTTGGTACCAAATTTATAATGATAGGTCTGACATTCTAATTTATTTTCCCCTTTTTCTGTTTTTAACCCGGATTCGGCAGAAGGTTTATGACAGAGAAAGTAAGCTGAAAAAAAAGTCTTTAAAAAGAAAAACTCTTTACATTAAACTTGTACACTGTTCTGTCTCTCAATAGCTAATATTTTGCAGATGATTAGACTGGGTTGTACTGCTTAAACTGGAGGCCAAAAAACTATGAACATTTACATCAGAACCAGGATTTGATCTCAGCACATGGTAATTAAAGAATGACGCATTGATCATTTGACTACTAGATATGCTATAGCTTCCCTAAAATTTATTCAAATATGAAGCGTCAATTTCCAAATAGAATTTTAATATTTTTGAAAACTTATTTTATCCTATGATTATAAAATGAGAAAGACCTTTTAAAAGCTTTTAACAAAAGATTTAAAACTTTGTATTGTTATTAGTGTTCCAACTATGAAGTTGATGTAGGTCGAGAGTTGATAGAAACAATCTTTATAACGTTTATTTTAGAAAAATTCCGTAAGATTCAAGAATTTACAACCAAAAATTACTAATACTCAATATATCACAATGTGTACAATAATGGTTTTACATATGTAATTTAGTGCAAATTAAAAAAATAGTTGCTACGATATAACTATCTGATGAGCTGGCTAGGTCTGGTTCCAGCACACTCTTTTGTGGCCCTTAGCCTGTTCTGGTTATTTCTCCCACTACTTTTAGGGTTTCTATCTTCAAGCTCTTTGGTAAGGAGCACTATAGGCAATGGTGTAATTCAGAGATCAAAGGCAAGCAAAAAAGCTTAATCATGACTATCCTGGTCTTCGTCATAAGGAGCTTTTAAAGCTTAACAGGAATGGTTTGAGGAAGGTTATTGGCCTTCTTACTGGTTACTGTACCCTTAAGAAACATCTGAACATTATGGGTATCAGTTCTGATCCCATTTGTCATGGTTGTTGTCTGGAAGAGGAGCCTGCTTGGTACATTTTATGCGACTTGGTCGGCCTTTTCTGCTCACAAGTTTGAGCATCTTGGTCAGAATCTCAGTGAGCCTTGGAAGCTGCAGGATTCTGCTGAGCTTTGCTTCAGCTACGAGGCTTTTCTCTCAAGGATGTATTTGGATCTGGGTACAATAGACCTCTGGTCGATGTGTCCTAGCTCTCAGTGTCCTGCTGAGGGCTGCCCTCCTTACCAAGTCATAAGTCATCTGGAAAAATCAAAAATCTGATATACAACCAAATTGAACCAAGATAATATTTTATAATATAAATCTTACATAGGAAGTTTGGTGCATTTATGTAACAAAGAAGCTGAGGTATAGCCTTCCTGTAAAAGAAGAAAATTACCTCATAGCAGTGTTATCTGTCGGCCAATATACAATTAAATTAAATCATCATAGTTTTTATAACGACCATCTGATATATCAAACTTGGTGCACTTATACTATACAAACTGAAATATAGCCAATTAAAGAATAAATAAAATTTAAATTATAATGAAGCACTTTACACATAATTAATAAAATATAAAAACCTTTAAATGTACCTCATGTTACGTCGTTAATATTTTCATCTGGGTGCCCAGATCTTTTCAAACGATCTTCATCTGTGCCGGATCTCTTAGAGTTGTGGTCTTTTATAGATTCCATAAGTTGATTCCACATCCGGTTAGGAGCCATTGCGTCACTGTCATTGCACACATCCCGCATTGTTGCGATTTCTATGGCTTCTCTAAACATCGCATAATTATAATTATTGTAGTTAGCTACCTTTTTAGTTTTTTCAAAATTTATTATAATTTCTTCATTATCGAAAGTTTTAGCTAAAGCTGTATTTATTTTTCCTGTTTTGATATCGTTTTTATGTTCTTTGAGTCTGGTTTTAATCTTTCTTTTCGTTACACCGATGTATGAACCTGGTTTATTGTCTTAGTTATTTGTGTACGGTATTTGATAAATTTCAACAGTTTCCAAAAGGGGGATGGGGTCTTTATCATTACGTATTAGTTGAAAAATATTCGGGTTAGGTTTTATAGGGATATTTACGCCGATTTTATTTCCAGTGCTTTTAATTTTATAATGAATTAATTTTATCTAAATAATGAATTTAATTTAATTAAAGAATTCACTAAAAAAGCGGGTTACCCTAACAAAATTATTAAAAAACTAATTAAAACCAGATTAAAAGCCAGTAACTGTATACCTAATTTTCAAAAACACCCTTTAAAATTCACCTCTTCCATACCTTACGATCGCGGAGCATCGAATAAAATTAAAAGCACTGCAAATAAAATCGGCGTAAATATCCCTATAAAACCTAACCTGAATATTTTTTAACTAATACGTAATGATAAAGACCCCATCCCCCCTTTGGAAACTGCCGGAATTTATCAAATACCGTACACAAATAACCAAGACAATAAACCAGGTTCATACATCGGTGTAACGAAAAGAAAGATTAAAACCAGACTCAAAGAACATAAAAACAATATCAAAACAGGAAAAATAAATACAGCTTTAGCTAAAACTTTCGATAATGAAGAAATTATAATAAATTTTGAAAAAACTAAAAAGATAGCTAACTACAATAATTATAATTACGCGATGTTTAGAGAAGCCATAGAAATCGCAACAACACCGGATGTGTGCAATGACAGTGACGCAATGGCTCCTAACCGAACCGGATGTGGAATCAACTTATGGAATCTATAAAAGACCACAACTCTAAGAGATCCGGCACAGTTGAAGATCGTTTGAAAAGATCTGGGCGCCCAGATGAAAATATTAACGACGTAACATGAGGTACATTTAAATCTTTTTATATTTAATTCATTATGAAATATAGCCTTCCTATAAATTGGTGCCACAAGCTAGGCAATGATACTCAGTAAATCTAGTCAGTACCAACAAGATCCAATTAAATATAAAGTTTTTAAAATTCTGTTCATTACTACGTAAGATATAGTGTCTTCAAATTTTTAGTAACACACAGACAGAGAAACATCTTCCAAAAAATAGTCAAATCTTCCTCAGGATATCTCAAAAGTGTAAATTCGTGGAAAACTGAAAGTTGAAAAATTTCCCAAATCATATTTTTCTTCTTTATTCTCCTGTATATAGTAGGAAAAAATAAATAAATAAATAAAAATGTTTCAAGTTTATGATTAACGGTTCTCCTAAAACCTTTTTAAAGTAGTCTGAAATACAAAATCTGACAAAAAAAAAAAAAAAAAACATTTGAAAATACTTTCTACTATTTTTGTTATAAAAAACAAACGCATGCAAATACGACAGTTAAAGATACGAATCAAAAGATGTGATATTGTGCAAATTAAGATTGAAATGTGAGTATTTAAAACTTTGTAAATTTATTTTCCTCAGAATTTATTTTCCTTAATTTTTGGCATGTTTAAACTAATATTTCCAAATTTCTCGGAATGATAAATTCAAAATTTTGCACAGAGTTTTTCAGGTGTATTTTCTTCAAACTGACTTCTGCCTATTTCTATTATTCTCATAATGACTTTAAAAATAAGTCCCCCCCCCCCTTACAATATCTTGAGTCGTATTATATGACATGTGCTAGCCTCAACTCTTCACCTGACTAAAATAGAAATTGACAGGCATAAAATAGATCAGTAGTAGTAAACCATTTTATACCTACCACCCAATTTTGTATGTCTGTTAGTAGAAAAATTTTCTAACTGCCCACCGGTATCACAAAAAGGATGATTTATAAAGTAGAGAAGAAACTTTATAAAATAGAGATTATAACAAATTAAAGCATATAATAATAAAACATTTTTTCATTTCAATATTTTTAAAATGTCAAAAGAAAAAAAAAAAAAAAAAGGAAAGAAAGAAAGAAATTGCTTTTGTGTTGGACAAAAACCTTCCGTCCACCATGAAGGGCGGTAGCTACCGAGTTGACCACCATTGTTATAGATTATCACCACAAGAAAGAACCCTACAAATTTACATGTGTTTTGGATTTATAGTTTTTTTTTTTTTTTTTTTTTTTTTTTTTTTTGTTATCGGAATACAAAGAAGAATTTTTATACATTGTTGTCTATGGGCTCAAATTATTTATGATTTTGGATGCATTCGATCCATTAACCCGGAAGGAAAATGCGTGTTGCAGTAGGTTGTATTCGAACCGAGGTCATTTTGGTAGTAATCCAGAGACGTACCTCTGGACAAAAGGTTAACCCATTGTCCATCAGTAAGTTAGGATTATCTACATTTGAATGGCGTTGATGGCGTCGCTACAGTACTCCCCTTCCTAGAGAGTACACTGTCGTACGAACGATATTACTGCTGTAGATGGTATCGATGGCCCGATTGTGCTGTCAGTTGCCCCGTTTTGCAAGTTGAAGGAGCAGTTGTGTTTGTTGATGCAGCGAGTTGAAGGTGTGGGGCGTGGCAGGCTTTTTGGGCTGTAAGAACAGCGATTCACAGGCTTTGTTGCTCAGAGGGTTTTTGTGGTGCTGCCATCTATTGTCATAGAGTGAAGTTAATAACTCGAAGCATCCATAGTCACCAATGAAGGAAAGTGTGTGCTGGCTATAGGTTGTATTTGAACCAGGGACATTTGGGTAGTAATCCATTGCCGTACCTCTGGACAAAAGGTTAACCCATTATCCATCGGTAAGTTAGGATTATCTACATTTGAATGGCATTGATGGTTGTGCTACAGAAGGTTGCGTGTTCAAATCACGTCCAAGTCACCAATGAAGGAAAATGCATGTTGCGGTAGGTTGTATTCGAACCGAGGTCGTTTTGGTAGTAATCCAGAGACATACCTCTGGACAAAAGGTTAACCCATTGTCCATCGGTAAGTTAGGATTATCTACTTTTGAATGGCGTTGACAGCGTCGCTACAACCCTTTCATTCCCCATGATGCCAGTTGGAATCATAACATTTCAGATTTTCTTTCTTACCACCTAACACTCCCTCTGATTCAAAATGAACAATATTAAAATCTATATACTTTTTCCCACCGAAAAATTTATATTTTAGATGATTTCACTATCCTTGTTGATAAATGAAAGCATATTTTACTCTATTCTGATAATAATATCGGAATCAGTTTCCTGTTTTGGGCAATTTACGTAAATTAACTGTTTGAAATATTTTTTATTTTATTTTTTAATGTTTATAGTTTGTATTTGAATTAATTACAATATGTATTTCTTTCAAAATTTTGAAATTTTTATTTATTGGAAAGTTATGATTTTAAATGGCATCAGTGTTATATTAAACATAAATAAACACCTCTCAGTTGCTTTGTTAGCTATATTAATTTGAACTCTGCTATTACTCCCATTTTATAATAAAAATATATTTATGTATATTACCTTTGAAATAAATTTATGACTAAATATAAGATTTATTGTTTTATGGATGGAAAAAATTGGGAACGAAAGAGTTAAAAGACTTACAAGTTGGGGAGAAATGCTCAAACATCTATTGTGATTTTAACTTTTGCGTATTTACCAACTTCTACCATTTAAATTTATTTAATTACTAAATGTTCGGAAAATCAGGTTGAGTCACTCCAGATTTTTAAAAAATTTTATATTTCCAAATTTTGATGATAAGTAATTTTTACTTACTTATGTACTAAAACAATTGAAAAAAGTGCACAAGAATACTTATATTAAAGATATTCAAATGGCTGAAATTTAAAGTTTAATTTTCTTAAAAATTAAACGTTTAAAAAATTATGTTTTTTTATGTATTGAAAGGAATGTGTATATTAATATGCTTTTCATAATATACATATTATGCATATAATATATTAGTAGTCATAGCATATTGTATTACTCGGCATATTGGCATGAAATGGCTGTCTATTTATGGTCGACAGGATACATCAAATAAAATATAAGAAATAATGTGACAATAAATACTACGTATAGTACATAAAGTATTGTTTATATATAATTACGATTTAAATATAAAAATCTACTTCGATATTTTTCGATACTCTTCATTTCAAAATTGTCATCCGATAAGCACCCAAACTGAAGTTCACGGGTGAAGCCTTGTTGCAGGCACCTGAGGCAATGACCCGAGACATTGCAGTGAGGAAGTCTCTGTCGAAAGCAGTAAGGACGAGAAGCGAAATTTTTGAACAATTTCAATGTATTTTCTTTTTAATTGATGATTCTTTTTTTTTTTTTTTTAAGTTCATTTAAACATAGTGACCAGTGAAGCGGGCAAGACCGGCTAGTTATTAATAAATGTCTACATATATTAAAAGAAGATGTGTGTGTATGTGAGTCCATTTGAATTATTCCCACTTGCGAAATTTCCATTTGTGCGACGGGGTGAAAAATTCCCATATGTGCGACCAGAAATTGCAGGACCGGGCGTGCAGGTGATTTTTTTCCTTTTTGACTTGATAATCTAAGAACGCCCGTAACTCGCGGTAATCAATACCACGCATGTAAAAACGAAAAAAAAAAAACATCATTGGATACCCCTATCTTGCTGTGCATGAATATGAAAACGCCGTAACTCGGATCCGCGGCAATCACTACCAAGCATGTAAAAAAAAAAAAAAAAAAAAAAAAAAAATCACTGGACACCCCTACCTCGCTGTGTATGAATCTGAAAACGCTGGGAACTCGTTTTCGTAGCAATCAGTATCACGCACATGAAAAAAAAAAAAAAAATCACTGGACACCTCTACCTCGCTGTGTATGAATCTGAGAATGCATGTAACTCGTACTATTCTTGTATTTTTACTTTCGTCGCGCAATTGGGAATTTTTCACCACTTCGCACAAATGGGAATCGTGCACATGGGAAGACACCATCTCTTTGTAGGCAAACGGCTGTTAGTAGAGCTACAGAATTTTGCATGGAGGTCCCGTATTGATCTTTTCTGATGCACGTCAAAGTCAAATATCTGAATTTTTGATTATTTTTTTTTTCCTTTTTTTAAACCAATTAAAATCTTTAAATTTCTGAAATTACCAACTCTGGAGAAAGAAACATAAAATTAAACCGATTTATAGTGGCCCGTCATCACAGTTGATTAGAGCATCATGCTAAAAACATGAAGGTCGTGGGTTTGATTCTCCAATGACCAATGCGTCAATTGATAAGCGAAAGTATTTCAGTGTCTTCTCAGTATCCTAAATTGTAAGGATGACGAGAAAGTGGCAAAAAACAAAGTTAAACTTAGAGGTGTTTTTAGTCACTTTGTAGGCTAGAGCTACAGAATTTTGCATGGAGGTCCATTTTGACCTCTCCTGATGCACATCGAAGCTCGATTCTCACATTTTTGATTTTTTTTTTTTTAATTTTTTTTTTTTTTTTTTGTTAAAGCTGGAAAGGTTGTCTGGTGTTACCACCTGTTATCATAGAGGGAAGATGATAATCTTTCAGAGAAATGTTTGTCCATAAAACTTAGTTCTTGAAATAGCAGCGCCACTTATTATCCAGTTAGCACCTAAATTGAAATGACTGGTTAAGGCACAAAAGTAAGGACCCGTAACAGATTTAGCATAGGCGGGGGACCCCAAAAATCAGGTTTTAATCAATTTCAATGATTTTTTTTTTTTATATATATATAAAGTTATATAAAATATAGTGATTAGTTTTTTAAAAAAATCCTTTAAATATAATTAGTGACTAGCGAAGCAAGCAAAGCCTGCTACTAAATAAATAAAATAAAATTTTGTATCTTGGACCACCCTAACTCACAAAAAGCATTTAGATCACTTTGTAACGTACGTTACCTCAAAATATCACTGCAATGTTTTAGATATTTCCAATTTATTACTTTCTTTTAAATTGAAGAGAGTATTGTTTCGTAAAAGTTTTCGATGTGTTCACATGTTTTGAGTGGTCTAGAACACAATTTCACTATTTTTACTTTCTTCAATAGAAGAAAGCATTTGCATTCGTAAAAAATTTTCGACTTCCGGTTTTTGATGGATTTACACGTTTGGAGAGGTCCGGAACACGATCTGACATTTAAAAAAACATCTGCCTGTGTGTGACAAACATTTTGTTCCAACTGTATCGCAGGAACTACTGCTCAGAATTACATGTAAAATTATGTGTAGTTGCACCTTGACATAAATAAAATTAGTGCCTGTCAACTTTTGGTGCTAATTACTCAACAATTGACTCTGCTATACAGCGATTTTCGCAATTTCAGGGAAGGCTATACCTCAGGAACTGCTGCACGAAATTGCATATAAATTTATCTGTAGATACATCATGACATGGAGTAGTGACTATTGCCAATATCTCAACAGGTGACACTGCTATATTTCCGAAATTTCAGTGTAGGCTGTATCTCAGGAACTAATGTGCAGAATTGCATATAGGTTTATAATGTAAATTCACCTTAACATAAATTGGTGCCTATCAACTTTTGGTTTCAATCCTTCAACAAGTGCTACTGCTTGTTGAGCGATTATAAGTATTAGTGCTGCATATGAATTGACCTTAGAATGGTTTTCACAATTTAAGAGAAGGCTATATCTAAGGCTCTATTGCGTATAATCGATCAAAACTTGATATGTGGAAAGGCTATTATGAGATATAATTCTGATTCAATTTGGGTACATATCGGCCAATAGATGGCGCAGTTATATTGCAAATTTCCCCGATAACGGAAAGGATGTCGTCTGCTGGATAAAAATTACTCCATTGGACGTTTCGTATGATACCTCTCTGCGAGGAAAAAAGTCTACATTCATAATGGAAAAAATAACGATAAATAATTTGTATTGCGTGAATTTTCTTAAGAAAATATAGAAGAAAGTTTTGTGTTGGCCACAACATACTAGTTTGAAAATGTCTATTTCTCTGTGCGTGAAAAAAAATTGTGGCTATTGTAACTCAGATACTACTTACTACTGCACAGAATTTTATACAAAATGGTATGTATTTTTACCTTACTATAAACTAGTGCCTATCAACTTTTGGTGAAAATCGTCCTACAGGTGATGTTGTGTCATACCGATCTCTCTAAATTCTTAACATGGCGGTACAGGACAAAATTTACTATACATTTTTACGATGAGAATTATTTTTAACAAATCATGAAATTAAAAAGAGTTATTTATAATAGTAATAACCGACTAGGACAAAATTTTCGGACACTTAGTGGGCAACGCTTTCCCTA
The DNA here is from genome assembly GCA_963930645.1 of Salticus scenicus. Lineage (NCBI taxonomy): Eukaryota > Metazoa > Arthropoda > Arachnida > Araneae > Salticidae > Salticus > Salticus scenicus. Next base: position 163,480,256 of record OZ005654.1, on the reverse strand, counting down.
CCGAGGGAAACAAATTTTCAATATGGGTATTTTTGAAAAGTACGCGTCAATATTTTTAAAATGAATGGTTGAATCATTGTTCTGTGATAATTTGAAACAAAATTGCCGAATTTTTTTCAGTAAAAAAAAAAAAAGGTATTGTTACTAGAGCATAAAATCGGACTGTCTTTGGTCATTTACTGTTATACTTCTATGAGAAAAAAATCGTCTGCATTCACCATGGAAAATAATTTGAATAAATTATTTGTACTGCATGAATTTGCATAGGAAAACATAGATGATGCTTTTGTGAAGGCCACAATATACCAGTTTTTCTATGTATGAGTCATAGAGATTCAAATTAAAATTTTCTAGAGCTGGCAATTCTTCCTTAAGCGAATCTCTACCTATCGTCTTCAGAGCTCAGAGCTAAAGACCATGTTATTCTACGGAAAAATTTGTTTGTAGAATAAGAATTACTCATTACCTATTTATTTTTATTTTTAATACTTTTTTTTAGTACGACACGTTGTTCTATTTCTTTCAGATAATGATTTCGCTTGTTGTTACCAATTTTTATCTATCACGTTGTTGTTGTAGGGTTTAAGGCCGATTCACTGCGCTGGGGTTCTAGGCCTATAGATGGAATGCCCTTCGTGGGGTCTTTCTAAGGGGTTGTAGCCTGTATCTATCACCTTGAGTGAACGTGCGAACATTTTTATTTTTATTTAAAGTATATGAAGCAGAAAGTTTGTCGTATCTGTCCACGTTGTTAGAATTTATCAAAATTTGGTACACTTAGTAATCCGGACAAAATGCAGCTAATGCCGTACCTTTTAGTTCAATTGGATAATTGGTTTAAAAGACATTAAATAAAAACACTACTTAAATATTAAAATTATTAAAAAAAAGAAGAGAAAAAATAATTACAAGATAAAAAAAAAACTTTTTATATACCATATTTTAAAATTTCTGATGAATCATAGAGCTTTTAAATTGATAATGACGTCAATTTTTGTGAGATGCATAATTTAATTTTTTATAATTTTTTAACGTTCACGTTTAATTAAATGTATTTATTTTTATGTCGAAAGAAAATGAACTCGTAATTTTTTTTTTTTTTTTGGCAACAATTAAATTATAGCTAATATTTTAATGGCTATTTTAACGCTATTAGGATGTTATTATTTTCATATTTTAATTAATTATAGAAAAACTAATCAAATTTTTGAAAATCGGACTTCGAAGTATTGTGTTGTCACCGGGTTCTGAGCTACTGTGAAAGTTTCAAATGTCTAGCTACTAGGGAAGTTAGTTAAAATTCGATTGCAAGATTTGTACCGGACAAACAAACAAACAAGAATAGAAGTTAATATTTCTTTTTTATGTTGAAAGAAAAAAAAATGAACGTTTAAACATTTTTTTAAAAATAATTGAAATAAAATTGAGAAAATCGTCCTAAAGAAGTAGACAGCTTCAATGTAAAACTCCTTGGTAAATTTGAAATTTGGCATAGAAGTAGCTCGGACGTCTCTCGCCAAGATCATTACCCACACAATTGCGATAACCATTTTAATTCATCGCCAAAATAACAATAAAAATTTAAAAGTCATTAAGGGGTTTCTGAACTGAACCTATAACAAAAAAGTTTTAAGAAATGAATATAGTAACCGATGCTAAGGAATGAAATACAGTTACTGCATGCCTTTATATGGAAGAATAGATTAAAATAAATCTTGTCTTACTAAATTAAATTATGTTTTGTGCGTAATTTTATATATGTTACTTAAAAAACAAAAATAAGCTTAGTATTTTATTTTATTTTGGAGGGGGGGGGGAGTGTGAAAAATGAATTACGCACATTTTTTACATTTTATAACTTTGAAATGAAATATTTAAAAATAAAAATAAAGATAATAATAAATTTTGAACACATCGAAAACAAGAACAAATTTAAAGGTTATGAATTTTCTGACTGTGAAAACAGAATTTTAAAAATAAATTATGTAATGAGTAATTATAGCCACAAATTTCTTTACAGAATAACATGGAATTTGGGTATCGAGGATGGAGAAATTATAAGTGGAAAAGTCGTCAAAAAATTTCCCAAGAAGTTTCGGATGGAACGTTGTAGCGGGAGAAACTGCTCCTGTAAAACAAGTTTCATGGCAATAAGGCCACCAGGGCACGAAAAACAAGAACTTCCTTGACTTGTCTGCGCTATCATGGGGGAAATATAGCATAATAGTAGTTTCAAATTTCTAATAGTACGGGGTAGAGGGTATTTAACATTAAGCTTACAACAGAGAAAATTAGCTCCAGTATTTATTGGAACAGGAACAAGATCAGTAATAACCTACAGCGGGCATAGGTTTTCAGCTGCTCGTCGAGGAGAGCCGACCTGGGTGTCTAGCCCAGGCTTGTCCAACCCAAAACTCACCACGGGCCGCAATGGACATCTATTTTACACAGGCATTGTATAAATGCGTTAACCATATACATACAGTAATTCTTTTTCCGGTGAGCTCGTGAGGATTTAAAACACAAAATGTGAATCTTAAATATATTTTTATTCATAAAATAACGATAAAACAATAAAAAACTCATGGATTCATAAGTACTAGTATCGCCTAGTGGTCGAAACTCGACCTTTTTTTTTTTTTTTTTTTTTGCAAAGCGAGGCAAGGCAAAGTTATTGCCTTGTCCTAAACGGAATGCAATTGCAACACAGCTGCGGCAATTGTTTGCCGATATTCACTCTAACTGAATCAGCAGAGTTTTACTTAATATAACTATTTCTCTCTGTAGATGTTAGCCTTTCCTGAAATGAGAGAAAATCGCAACGTGAAAACGCCCCTTGTTGTGTGATACAGCCCAGAAGCTAATAGGTACCATGTCAAACCAAGGCCCAGCCAAGTATCAAATTCTGTTAAATTAATTCGATTGGTTCATAAAGTACAGTGTTTAAACAAAAAAAAAAAAGATATTTTTCAAAAATGGTCGAATTGAGTTCGGGAAATTTCAAAACGTGTAACTTTATCGAAAACCGAAAATCTAAAACTTTTCTGAATCTTATATTTTCTACTTATATATGCAGAGGAAAGAATAATAAATCCACTTTTTAAAAAATAAAAATAAGTAGTCAATTTCACTTAATTAAAATGCAAGGAAATCTCAAAACGTGTAAATTCATCGAAAACCGGAAATCAAAAGTTTTTATGTATCTTCTACTTGCTTCTTCTACCCACAAAAGCTAGCAATAAAGACACTTTTTTGAAAAATAAGTAGCCAATTTCAGTTAATTGAAACGTAAAGAAAGCTCAAAACATGTAAATTCAGCAAAAAACGGAAATCGGAATTTTTTCCGTATCGTCTACTTATACATGCAGCAGTTAGTAACAAATCCATTTTCCTTTTATTTAGTACATTAGTTGAATATTTATTGTTTAAATATCACCCTTTGAAATGAAATGTTTATGTTTACATTCGAAACTGGAAGTCTGCCATTTTTTTTTTCGGGAGTTTTGTGATTTTAAATTAAAATTTTATCAATTTTACAGAAAAAATAACTCAATCAAACACATGTAGACAGTAACTTATATATAACTATACCCAAATATCGGAATTAAAATCGGCAGATAATTTCCGTTATTTTTTAATAATTTTTTACAAAAAATCCAATGGAACGATTAACATAGAAAATCTTTTTCACGTCATCACTTCGCTTGCGTATAGTGATGCTACATTATAAAAATTACTGTGTCTATGGTTTTATTTGAGCTTTATGAAATTGCCAGATTTAACAACTTTCTACTTTTAGGTATTTTTTAATGTAAAGGAAGGGAAAAATGGGGGAAAATGCATAAAAAATAAATGTATTTTTAAATACCTTCTTGACATCGTAAGAAAATAATATTTGTATTCACACCTTCCGGCTAACCATACCTTTCGAATGATACCATTTTCAACCCTCTACTCCCATAATTAATATGTTAAAAAGGGACTACAAATTTTATGCTTGCCTATTAATATATAGATAATACACAGTCCAGTCACATTAATGTGACCACTTGTCAAAAGCCGGAATAACCACCTTTCGCAGAGCGGACTGCTGCGAGACGTGCAGGAAGAGAGTCACATAGGTCCCTGAAGGTGTTCTCTGGGATGTTGAGCCATGCCGACTCTAATGCCGTGGCCAGCTGCGCTAGATTACGCGGTTGAGGATCCATGGCGCGAACAACTCGATCGAGATGGTCCCACAGATGCTCGATTGGGTTTAAGTCAGGTGAGTTTGGTGGCCAGGGGAGGACGGTAAACTCATCCTGGTGCTCTTCGAACCATGCACGTACACTGGCAGCTGTATGGCACCTCGCATTGTCCTGCTGGAAGATGCCATCATCCTGAGGAAAAACAATGCGCATGTAGGGGTGAACATGGTCCGCAAGGACAGATGCGTACTTGTATTGATCCATTGTGCCTTCCACAATGATCAGTGAACCTAGAGAATGCCAGGAAAACATTCCCCAGACCATAATGCTCCCGCCTCCAGCTTGGACCGTTCCGGCAATGGTTGCAGGGTGGTTCCTTTCAGAGGTTTCACGCCTTATACGCCAACGTCCATCTGTCCGATGGAGCATAAAACGCGATTCATCCGAAAACGCAACCTGTCGCCACTCAGTGGACGTCCAGCTGCTGTACTGGCGTGCAAATTCTAGCCTTCGCCGTCGATGAACAGCAGTCAGCATAGGTGCACGAACCAGGCGTCTGCTTCGGAGGCCCAGACGCAGCAATGTTCGCTGAATAGTAGTTTGGGAGACACTTTTGGTAGCCCCTTGGTTCATTTTGGTGGTCAGTTGCTCAACGGTAGCCCGTCTATCTGCCCGAACGCATCTCCGCAACCGTCGTTCGCCTCTGTCATCTATGGCCCGTGGTGCACCACATTTGCCACGTCGCTGATTTTGGACAGTCCCATTTTGCCATGCACGGTACACTTTTACCACGGCGGCACGCGAACAGTTCACAAACTCAGCCGTTTCGGAAATGCTTCCACCCTTGGCCCGAAAGCCAATGATCATGCCCTTTTGGAAGTCGGATAAATCGCTTCGTTTCTGCATTACGCCAACGATTGAAATGTTTTCCGAAGCCCTCACACACCCTTTATATACGCTCAACTGCACTGTGCTGCCACCTGCCTTCTGTGATTGGTTATTTAACTCTGACATGGAAAGTAGGTGGTGGTCACATTAATGTGACTGGACTGTGTAGTAAGAATCAGTTATTGGTATGATAATATTTTATTAACATCAATGAGCGTGCTATTTGTTTCTTTAGCTATTTTAATCGGTATTTTCACTTCACTAAAAAAGTCAGAAACAATTTATTAATTTTAGATGTTTTAACCCAAGGTGACAAATTAGAAATTTACTGGAATCTGTCGCGGGCCGTAGAACTTTACACGGATGGCCGCAGGTTGGCCAGCTCTGGTCTAGCCGACTGCAGGAGATAGAAGGTTCTAAATTTATTGATGATTTAGATAACATATGGGTTTTGATAGTACATGTTTGATATATTTTTTACTTATAGTCAAAATTTATTATTTATTTATTAAGAATTGATAAATGTGATAAGAATACATTATTAAAGTGTAAAATATAATAATTTCAGAAAAGAAAATCAAAAGATTTATAAAAGGTTAGAAAGTATATATTTGATGAAAGAGAAATATTTATCAAGACTAGGGGGCTCTGCCCCCTGCTCGCTCCGCTCACCAACCCCCGAGGAAGGCTTTCCCTCACCCCGACTTGCTTCGCTCATTAACCCCTGCTGGATTTTGCCCGACTATTCGCAACTTTGCCTTTCATTGAATTGGAATATTAATAATACATAACATAAGAGAAAAATTGAACAATATTATAGAAATCCACCATATATGGTATCACATTGAAATACACAATATTTAATACTATATCGTTTAAAATATGTGAAAAATCTGTCTTAACGTTTGACCGTTTAATAACAATTTGCCATTATTTTGAGAGAAAACATATGTTAAACAGCTAGACACACAAAATAAACAACGATAACACTAACTGTTTAGAACAGAGAGAAATTCTTATCTAAACGATTTAGCGCTACAGCTTTGTTATACGATCCACTTGTTAAATTTTTGTCACTGTTGGACGATGAATTTTTCGTGTATTATTGCTTGATTAAAGAAATTATGAACTTATTTTTTCTAATGCCTATATTTTTTACTATTGATATTTTTTTAGTTAATTTAGGGCAATATGTAACACTCTACATTTATTTCTAATGTACAACAAGGTTTAAAATGGTGCTTATAACAGTAAACATACAACTTTTTAAAGTGCATTTTTCCTAGAATATGATTTAGTCAGATATATTGAAATTAAATATCTTATGTGATTATTGCAATTATTTTAAACATTTCATTAGTAGTAGTACGACAGGACAATTTCTTTCAGATAACGATTTTGCATTGTCGCCATGAATGTGCCAAGATGCCCGTCAATATCTGATTTTACCATTTCTTAAACTATATTAAATACTAAGTTAAATCGGGGGGGGGGGGGGGGATCACACTTTTCGAAACCTACTGATTAGCGAAAAATTCATCCTTGATTATATTGTAAAAACGAATTGCCGATTTGGAGTATTCAACATAGACCATCACCATTCATAAATTGGAAGGCTTTTGAATGTTTGTTGACAATATTTTCTGAATAAATATTCATGATGGCTCCTAAATACTTGTTGGCGATATATTCTGAATAATTATTATCGTTGGCGATATCTACTGGTATATATTGAACATGACATCTTAATAGTTGTTGGCGATATCTCCTGAGCTTGTGTTAATGATTGGCTTCTAAATATTTGTTGGCTACAACTTCTGGATGTGTACTGATTACACCTTGATTTTTTTACATATATATTATATAATATTGAATTTCGAAAGTAAAAAATGCGTGTGGAGAATGAAATATAATGATATTGGATAATATAATTTAATTTAATTTATAGGGACATCAAAGGTACAGGAAAAACTACTGTAACCATTTTTTTTCTAATAGTACGGATAATATTTTACCTGGAGATATTTTGTATATTTAGCTCAAATATAAAATGTTCTTCTTTTTTTCTCTCTTGAATTAAGTTAAAAAATATATAAAATAAAATTGAAAAAAAAAAAAAAAAAAAAAAAAAAAAAATGTGCTAAAGCAATGGAACAGTTTAACCTCTTGGCGAAATTTTAAATTTGGCACCGAAGTAGCTTAGACTTTTCTCGCAAAAATCTTGACATGCATAACTGAGATAGGTAATTTAAGTCATCGTCAAAATAAATGAAAAATTTAAAATCTGGCAGTGAGGTCCTGTATTAGGCGTAACTAAAATATTTTAGCAATGCAATTACTTCTTTCCATTACATGGGAAAATAGACAAAAAAAAAAAAAAAGTCCTGTTGTATTAAATTAAATTCTGTTTTCTGCAAAGTTTTACATCAATGCTTAAAACACAAAAATAGGTTGTGAATTTTATTATTATTAGTGCTAGAGGCCTATTTCAGTCGGTACAGTTGTCGAATTTTTATACGTCACTCTTAATAGTGCTAAGGGATTATTTCAGTCGGTTTATTGAATGGGGATTTATTGAATGAAGTCCCTCCCAAGGCACAACTTTGACATGAGTCCCCCCCCCAGGCCCAACTTTGACATGAGTTCCCCCCAAGGTACCCCTATTTCAGTCGGTACAGCGTTGTCGAATTTTTATACGTCACTCTTAATAGTGCTAAGGGCCTATTTCAGTCGGTTTATTGAATGAAGTCCCCCCAAGGCACAACTTTGACATGAGTCCCCCCCAGGCCCAACTTTGACATGAGTCCCCCCCAAAGTACCCCTATTTCAGTCGGTACAGCGTTGTCGAATTTTTATACGTCACTCTTAATAGTGCTAAGGGCCTATTTCAGTCGGTTTATTGAATGGGGATTTATTGAATGAAGTCCCCCCAAGACCCAACTTTGACATGAGTCCCCTCCCCAGGCCCAACTTTGACATGAGTCCCCCCCAGGCCCAACTTTGACATAAGTCCCCCCAAGGCCCAACTTTGACATGAGCCCACCCAAGGCCCAACTTTGACATGAGTCCCCCCCCAAGGCACACCTTTGACATGAGTCCCCCCCAAGGCACACCTCCCCCTCATTGGGAAAAAGAGAAAAAACATTGTTTTGCGGCTATAAGACAGTTTGGACTTCCAACGTTATTTGTTACAGTATCTGCAGCTGAAACACATTGGTTTGATTTAATGAAAACTTTATCATGGAATTTAGATCGTCACGAATTAACTAAAGAAGAATTTGTCGATATTAACAAGTTTAGCAGTAGGCCTCTGGCACTAAATTAAAATCTGTCAATGTCAGATTTTCATGTTTTAAATAATGAAATAATGTCGTGTCTGTATAATTTTTTTTTTTATTATTATTATTGCACTATTTTATAATTTTTCTCGGTACTTACGTATTAACGCCACCGCAGATAGGGGGTGGGAAGACGTTTCCCCCACCTGCGCTCAAGTGGACTCGTCCAAGGGGATCCAGCCAATTACAGGAGAGCACTGTGACATCATTCGTGCTTTTATCCAATCCTGATGCGTTTGCTGAGAAGATAAGACAGTAAATCTGGGTATAAAATCCTAGACATCGCGAAATATCATCACATTTTAGTCTCGCTTCATTCCTGCCGTTCAATTCGCTCTCTCTCTTCGCTACGTAATCATGGAAGACGGGCTAAATCTTTTGATCCACGAAAATGTATTTGCTTCTTCAGAAGAAATTTTTGAAAGACTAGAAAAAGAAATTGTTTATTTACCCGAGGAGCAATGCCACATACGTATTCGAAATAAATCTTATCCTATTTCGCGGAAGATTGCTGCTTTTGGAGACCCTGATTTATCTTATACTTTTTCAGGACTGACACTAATCAGCCAGCCTTGGCCTCCTTTGCTTCTTGAAATAAAAAGTCTTATTGAAACTATGATGGGTGTCAATTTTAATTCCGTGTTGATAAATCGGTACGAGGATGGAAATGCCTGTATTGGTCAACATAAAGATGATGAAGCCGACTTAGAGGAAAACCACCCTATCTGTTCCCTAAGCTTTGGAGAAACACGTACTATGATTTTTAAAAGACCCAATTACCAGGATAAAAAAGTGGAATTAAAGTCAAACTCGCTTTTGTTTATGAATCCCCCAACAAATAAATTCTGGAGCCATGGAATTCCAAAAGATAAGAAACACACTGGTGTGCGTGTTAATCTAACTTTCCGTATGATGAAAACACCTGGACATAACAAGCGGAAACATGTTCAAACAGAAGAAAGATACAAGAAAATGAAAGAAGACCGAACTAAAGTAAGTTTTCTCTCTTTTAAAAAAACATTTTCCCTTTGAATAAAGTAGTATACACTTTCTTTTAATACTAAAAATCTTGATTATTTATTAATGATTTCTTTTTATTGCTTTTTTCAGGAAGAGATGTTTGCAGAAAATGTGGAAGAAGAATGGACTGATTCTTTGGATATGAAATACCTAGGTGGAGAAAATTTCCTTACTGTCAATCATTATATCGGAAAAACTCGAGTGCATATCAGGAGATATGTTAAAGGTGAAAATGGCGAGTTACATGCGACGAAAGACGGAGTATCCTTATCACCCAAAGTATGGTATTCTTTGTGTAGGAAAGTAAATGCTATTTTAAATCATAAGTCTTCGGATAAGGTGTTTATTATAGACAAAGATTTATGCATTTTGAAGCAAATAAAGAATAATCAAGAAATTTTTGTTTTCCAAAGATTATTTCAAAGAAAAAATTTGAGCATGCAATTTTTATCTGAATACGTTGTGCTTAGCGGTGCTGAGTTAGGAAAGCTTTGTGAAAACAAGTGTTTAATAACAGATCGCATGAAACAAGCGCTGATCACTTACACTTTATCCTATTGTATTGGAAAAGAACTCGATAATCCAAATTTACAGTTGAAACCCGTGGAGAACCCTGATGCATTTTTAGAACTTCTTGTTTCACTTCAAAACTGTCTTGCTGCAGCTATTACAATAAAAATTACAGAATTTATAAATTGTTTTGGCTGTCGAGATTCGTATGAAGCCAGTTTTATGCATGACTGTTTAACGAAAAGTCGATCTGAAAAATGGTCAGAATATTTTCACCAAGCATTGTTCTCGATAAATTGGGATGATGTAGCCAGAGATATGGTTCACAAAAATTTAAATATTGATTTCCAAGCAGTATTAGGAGTAGAAGAATTTTTCCCTTCTTTAGATGTAGAAAAATTATATGAAACTATTGAAAAAATGTATGTTGGTGAAGAAAATGAAGAAGAACTTATTTTTAACAAATTATTGTTTTCTTGTAATTGATTCTTTATTGTGTACATTTTAACGTAAATAAATGTTGATTATTATCGAATTTCTTGTGTGTGTGACTTTTTTCATGTTTATCACTTAGAAGATATTTAAGGTTTTGTGAATATATAAATACTGGGTTATACGTTTTGTTTGAATCATTATGAATATAAGTGTTCGGCTAGATCACAACTACTGCTGTAATGGAAGCAGTATTGAATCAGACGTATCGGGATCCAGAACATCCGGCCAGTTTCGGTGGTGTCAGTGCTTTACAGCGTGCTTTAAAAGGTCGCGTAAAAACCAAAGACATCAAGAAATGGCTTCAAACGAAAGATTCGTATACTTTGCACAAGCCTTTGAGACACAGGTTCCAAAGAAATCGTGTTATTGTAGGAGGCATCAACGAGCAGTTTCAGTCTGATTTAGTGGACATGCAATCCTTAGCTAATTATAACGATGATTATAAATATTTACTAACTTGCATTGATATTTTATCAAAGTACGCTTGGGCGATACCTTTGAAAAATAAAAGGTCTATGACTATTAAACAAGCTTTTGAAAAAATATTTGCGGAAAGGTTACCCGAATGACTTCAAACAGACTCGGGTAAAGAATTTATGAACTATCTTGTACAAGATTACTTTAAAAAGAAGAAAATTCATTTTTTCACTACACATAATGCAACCAAGGCTTCGGTGGTTGAACGTTTTAATCGCACTTTGAAAACTAAGATGTGGAAATATTTTACTGAAATGAACACAAGAAGATACATCGACGTCATCGATAAATTAGTACACAGTTATAATCATACTTGGCATCGTAGTATACAAACAGAGCCTGCATCGGTGACGTTAGAAAACCAACAGAAAATTTGGCATACGCTATATGATCAGCAAACATTGGTTCCAAAACCTAATCGTACAGATTTAAAAGTTGGAGATACTGTTCGCATCAGTCGAGAAAAAATGTTGTTTGAAAAAGGATATGAACAAAACTGGACAAGGGAAATATTTACAATTTGTAAAATTTTACCTCGTGTACCTGTTGTCTATCAATTGAAAGATTTGGCAGGAGAAATTATAAAAGGAAGTTTTTACAAGCAAGAGTTACAAAAAATTTCGGATTCTGGATTTTATCCAGTGGAAAAAGTTTTGAAAAAAAGAAACCGTCATGGAAAAGTTGAATACTTCGTAAAGTTTCAGGGTTATCCTCAAAAATTCAATACATGGGTCAGCGATGTCAAAATGATATAAATAGAGCATTTGTGTAACTTAACTTTCATTTTAAAAACGATGTCTTTCTACGTCACACTGATCAGTGACAGCTCTTTGAGCTTTTTCCCGCATAATAAAATATCACAATTTACGACGCAGCTGCCTAGTCCAATCAATTTAAATGGCGAATGGGAAATGGCTTTAGTCGATTTCATTTATCCCCATACTTGGTATAACGTTCGAAATGATAATAATTTATTTGGTTTTGATTTGGGTGATGGAATACTCGAAGGTAGAAGAGTCCCCCCAGGTTGTTATGAAACGATACCAGATCTTATTCGAGGTATGACAATAGAATCCCATAAAAATAAGATTGAATTTCAGTATCACCCAGTAACGAAACGAGTAACTATCAAGACGGATGGAAAATCAAAAGTAATCCTCCACGAAGGTATAGCGGAACTATTGGGATTCGAACCAGGAAAATATTCAGGATTTCAACAAAGTCCGTTTGTTGCCGATCCAAAGTGCTCTTTTCCAGTGATATATGTATACTGTGATCTAACAGAACCTCAAATCGTAGGTGATGTACAAGCTCCTTTGCTAAAAATCGTCACGGTAGATGGAAATGACGGCGAAATTGTAAATGCTCATTATCCAAGACCTTTTTACTTGCCTGTGATTCGGCAGCATTTCCAAACAATACACATTGATATAAGACTTCATTCTGGGGCCTTAGTACCTTTTGAAAGAGGCAAAGTGTTTGTTATTTGCATTTTCGTTTACGACAAATTATATAAAAAGGACCTTTCTTTTCAAATAACTCTCATTTTCAATTTTGTTGACGTGAAAGAAGGATCAGTAAAATGTTGGTGCCTTATACGTGTTGTACGAAAAAATTTGAAGATTATTATGCCGGGCAAACAGGACAAGGTTTGCCTTATTATCAGGGAACCGTTTTGCAGAGAGGACATGGGATAGGTGGATTTTTTGCTAAACTATTCCGAAGTGCAATGCCCTTTTTAATAAGCGGTGTCAAAACAGTCGGAAAAGAAGCTTTACGAACTGGCACTATGGTAGCAAACGATGTATTGTCAGGCGAAAGTTTGAAATCTTCTCTCAAAACGCGAACGAAAGAAACCGGAAAAAAACTAGCCAGAAAGGCTGTTCAAAAAGCGGATGAGATGATCGGTCACGGAAAGCTTAAAAGGAAACGCAAACCTTCCAAACGTTTCATTTCATCGAAAGCACGGAAAGTGCAAGGACGTGATATTTTTGATTAGACATACGGATACTCTATGAAATGGCTTTTCTTTTAAAAGATTCTCCAGAATGCGCTAAATCAGAACTAGAACTATTTTCTTTACCACCCACTCAAACAGTTATTGAAAGAGGCCAATGGGTTGAGTTTCATCCTCTTGCCAATGCATCTGATGGCGGTCCTGTGGAATTTAACGTGTCTGGAAGCGGTGAAGAGTATCTTGATTTGTCGCAAACTCAACTGTATATCAAAGTAAAAATTTTAAAAAATGATGGCAAGCCTATAACGGATAAGTGTAAAGTCGGCCCTGTGAACCTTTTCTTACATTCTATGTTTTCCCAAGTAGACATCAGCCTAAATGAAAGACTCGTTTCATCCAGTAATAATACGTATCCATATAGAGCTATGATAGAAACATTACTTAATCATGGATATGATGTGAAAACCTCTCAACTTTCCTCAGAATTATTTTACAAAGACACCGCTGGTCGAATGAATGTTTTTGACACGGCAGATCCTGACCCTAATGAAGGTTTTAATAAACGTGCTGAACTGTTTAAATTAAGTGCTTCAGTTGATATGATGGGTCGTTTGCACTTGGATATGTTTCACCAAGAGAGACTACTACTTAACATGGTCGACGTGAAAATTAAACTTATTCGTAGTAAACCAGAATTTTGCTTGTTAGGGGGTGAAGGGGAATTCAAAGTATTCCTTGATCATGCCTCTTTATTTGTTCGAAAAATAAGGGTTAGCCCAGGTGTTATTTTGGGACATGCCAAAAGCCTAGAAAAAACGACAGCCAAGTATCCTATTGATAGAGTTCTTTGCAAAACTTATTCCATTCCTGCCGGAAATATGAGTTTTATTCAGGATAACATTTTTATTGGTCAAATGCCGAATCGTATTGTGATTGCCTGTGTAGACAATGATGCATTTAACGGTAACTATAAAAAGTCCCCCTTTGAATTTCAGCATTACAATATGAACTTCATAGGCGTCTATGTAGATGGTCAACCTGTTCCTCATAATCCCATTCAGCCTAATTTTGAAAATGGTTTATTTATCCGTGCTTATCAAAATTTATTTATGAATGCCGACAATAAAGGACTGTATTTATCTAGGTCAGAATTTTCAAAAGGATATTCTTTATTTCGTTTTGATTTGACGCCTGACTTATGTGATGGTTCTCATCTTAACCTTATTCGTCATAGCAATCTAAGATTGGAACTTAAATTTAGTACACCTCTAATACAAACAATCTCTCTGATCGTGTATGCTGAATTTGAAAATTTAATTGAAATCAACAAAGCTCGAAATATTTTGTATGATTTTGGGAACTGATGAATTCGTCTCAAATTCATACAATTTTATCTCGCGATCCTGTTTCTGCTAGGTATTTTGTAGGTGTTTTTCCTTCTGACAAAATACCTGTCATTCGAAAATTCCCTTGTGCATTTGTACTCAATACTGATAAACATGATGAAAAGGGATCCCATTGGCTGGCTGTTTACATTCAAGACCAAAAGACTATTGATTTTTTCGACTCTTACGGATTACCTCCCGAAACCTATGGAGAAGACATCACAAGATTTGTAAAGAAGTATTCTCCAATTCAATGGAACAAGACAACGTTTCAAAGTTTAACGTCCAATGTCTGTGGACAATATTGTATTTTTTTTATAATAAAACGATGTCAAGGACTCTGTATGAAATCTATTGTAAATGTACTGTCTAGAAAGAAGAATGATTTTCGAATGTTTCAGTTTGTCAAAAAAAGATATGGTGTAAATATGATTTTCAAAAAATAAAAATTATTTTTTTAATAAATGTGTTTGTATTTTCTTTAATGTGTTTTGATAAAATATTTTCCTACTTAAAAAAAAAAAAAAAAAAAAATGCATGTTTTATTTTGACGGAAAGAGTATAAAAGTAGGATCATTTTGAAAAATTTATCATTTAAAAAATGGAACTTCTCAAGTTAGAACACCCATCTACTTGTCTTATTTCTGGCCCCACGCAATCTGGAAAAACATTTCTAGTTAAAAAGTTGATTGATTGTAAGATGTTTAATCCCATGCCAACGAATATTATTTATTGTTACGGTAAATACCAACCTCTTTTTAATTCAATGAAAGATGTGAATTTTGAAGAAGGACTACCGTCTAATCTTAACTCACTTCGAAATGCTTTAATTGTCATAGACGATTTAATGTCAGAATTAGCAAATGATTTTCGCTTAAGTAATCTTTTTACGAAAGGCAGTCATCACCAAAATTTATCTGTTATATTTTTAACTCAAAATATTTTTGTTCAGGGTAAAGAAATGCGAAATGTTAATCTAAATTCTCAATATATTTTCTTATTTAGAAATCCTAGGGATAAAACTCAAATTAATATCTTAGCTCGCCAAATGTATCCAGGTAAAGTTCGAGCTTTCCAAGAAATTTTTTACGATGCTACATCACCTGAATTTGGTTATTTGCTTATTGATTTGCGCCCAAGGGCAGATGATCGTTTGCGCCTGCGCACAGGAATATTTTCGGTGATAAACATTACGTGTATGAACCTCGATAAATCATTTCTATTCAGTGCATCCTTCAGTGAACATGTCTTCAGCTGTAGTAGAATTTGAGGGCTTTCAGATAAATTCGCAAGATTTTGTTGTCAAAGAATTGGCCTTTTATGCCGTAGACTTTAATTATCATGCCCGCTGGAGCTTTCTCCCTCCTTATCCATGGGAACAATTAACCCTCAAAAAAAGAAAATCTTTTGCATGGCTAACTCGTTATTGTCATGGTTTACGCTGGGAGAGTGGAGAATTACCTTATTCAGCTTTAGAAGTTATACTTTCATCTTTGTTTATTTCCTATAAAAATATTTACACTAAAGGATTAGAAAAAACTAAATTCTTAGAAAAAATTTCCAAACGAAAAATTTTTAATCTCAATGACTTTGGGTGTCCAAAAACAGATTGTTTGAAAATATCAGTGCTGAAGTGTCCCAGTCATAAAACCCATTTTAAACATTGTGCTTTGACGAAAGCGTTTGCTTTCGGAATATTTATAAAGGAGAGTTTAAGCTTCGCCAACATCATTTGTGCTCAGGATGTCAACCCTGGAACACCTCAGACTGTTAAGCAAGACGAAACAGAAAACAGCCTTTCTTAGAAAGTGTCCTAATAGTATTATAAAAGGTGTGTGTGAATGTGCTAGTAGATAAGAAACACCGGTTCTAGGTCAGGCGGCGGAGGGACCGAGGGACCGGCAAGCCGTGCGGGTGCCGCACCACCCCCTGAGGGGTCTAGAGGGGTTGGCGTTGACCTTGAGATCTCCTCTAACTTGATTGTGAAACGTGACGAGGGTATTAATGAGGAAATTTAATTAAAAAATTTAATGAGTGATTTATTGTAAAAGGTGACGCTGGGTTTAAAGCGATGTTTGCGGTATAAGGTAAAAAGCATGCTATTGTTTGTGAGTCATTAGGAAATTAATTAGGGAGTTAATTAGGAGGTTAATTAAGAAATTAATTAATAAATTAATTTAAAAAAATTGAGAAAAAAGGAATCGATTGAATTTAAGGATGTGGATGTGCATAGAGTATGTAAGAAATAGAGAGGTTTGACTAGGGTTCGAACCCGACACCTTGCAGTAAAAATATTTCCATAAGACAGTAGTTTTCGCGTGTGCGTGAGTGATTTTTATAGTATATGTCTGCACTGTCCTTTTAAAACTATGAATGCTAGAGTCCGAAAAGAATTCAATCGTTTTAATGATATTAATTAGAGAATAATAATTAAGAAAAATATTAATTAAGGATCTTCTTGTAAAAAATCATCAAATATTTTCCGAAAAAAAGGTAATGAAAGCAAAAATTAAGTATAAAGAATGAAAGAAAGTTTAGAAACATAGATTTTGACTGAGATTCGAACCTGCTACCTTGCAGCAAAAAAATATTTCAGTAGTTTTCGCGTATGTGTGAGTGTTCTTTAGAAATATGTCTATGCAGATCTTTTTTAGCCTAAGAATTCTATTGATTGAAAATTAATCAATCGTACAATTAATATAAATTACAGAATAATAATTAAGAAAAATAATAATTGAAGATCTTGTAAAAATTCACCAGATGTTTTTCGAAAACTGAGAGTAAAAATTAAATTAAAAGATGATTAAAATCTCAAATGTGTAAGTGAAATTAGATTAGGATGAAAGACGAGAATTGTTTTTTTTGATAGATAACTAAAAAAGAGTGATTAAAATTTCTTATTAATTACTTAATTGAAGAAAGTTCGTTAAAAAAATACTTTTCATCATAAAGATTTTTTAATTATGAATAACTAGTATCCATTTTAAACTATATATATATATATATATATATATATATATATATATATATATATATATTTTTTTTTTTTTTTTTTTTTTTTTTCCATTATAAATATGATATCTTAATACAAAAAGATCGACTTTATTCACCAACGGTGACGTCACAATGTTTGCGTAAAAGGAGGTAGCATACCCTTAAGCAATTTCTGAGAATCGGGTTAGTTACGGTATTGTCAAAAGATAGGGGGAGAAAATTCCAGTTTTGCTTCAACTTTTCACGTGTTTTAATATGTTTACTGTTGGATGCACTAAAAATTATCTACTATTTTGAATTATATTCAGTTCACTTCTTTATAAGAAAAATGTATATAATGTGAAATTAAAAGTAAATAAAAAAACTTTAAAAATTCATCTTTTAAAAATAAATTAATAAAAATAAGTTGATCAATGTAAAAAACTGAAAAATTCGCTGTTTGAAAAGAAGTCTTAATAAGTTTAAGAAAATATCGTAACATTTTGTATTATATTTTACATAAGAGAGTGAATCTATCATTTTTCAGAAGTTACTTTAGTGCAAAATAATAACTGATGTTGAAAATTTCTCTACCTTTAAACAGTTACACTTCAGATATAACTTTTTTGGGGATCTTCTTATCACTGTCATCGAACATACATGTATAAACACTCCCACATAAATTCTTTCATATATATTTAAAAAAATTTACAATGTTGTATTTAATTATAAATTATCTTTAAATTTCCTTACGCTCATTAAAATATTGTATCTATTTTTATTTCAAGTTTTGTATTATAGTACTAGAAATCTTCCAACATTCTTAAAATAAAATAAGTTTCTGAACAGAGTGATAATTAGAAATTCAATGTATTTTTTATCTATAGTTTCACCATTTTTTTTTTTTTGTAACTCCCTCACATTTCTTTAGTGTAAAGCCGTGAAATTTTACCAATAAAATCAGAAATAGGGTCGTAAAAATAAGAATTTAGCATGATTTTTAATAAATTTTAGGATATATCTACAAAAATTTTAGAGTATTTGGCGATAATTCAGATTTGGTGAGAAACACCTAGTATTAATTCCGAGTGAAGAAAAATTTTATTACTTGTCAAATTTATTTTGAGAAGTGAGGTTGCTTATTTTTTAACCTGAATTCAGTACTACATAATAATAGTTTTTTCAAGATGGATGTCAGAACAGATATCATTTTGTTAAACGCATTTACTCATATATTCAATAGATCACACATTCGCAATTCAGAACTAGAGATTATAAACCACCTTAAATTTCGAATGAATGAATTTATCAATTCAGAAATTAGCAATCAACTTTATGAAAATGTTGATATGTTATCTGAGGAAAATTTTCACATCTGTTTAGATATTGTCTTAAAAGAAATGATAAAAAATGAAATAAATTGGGACAAAGTTGTAATTTACTTAGTATTTTCAAGTGAGCTTATGGCGAAGCGCTTTAAGAGATCTGGTGACTTTATCATACCCTGGATAAAATTTTTTAATATCTTCCAGAAGTATTTAGGTAATTGGATTATTGATCATCAAGAATGTATAAAAGTCAAAGGAGAAAAGAAATCAATTTTTCAAAGAATGCGGAGTTTTATCACTCGATCATAATATGAAAATTGTGAAAATATTATCTGCTATGTTGAATTATGTTCAGTTCAATCTGTATAAGAACAATGTTCAAGAAAAATGTATGTAATGTGAAATTGAAAGTAAATAAAGAACTTTCAATGAAAATTTTGTTTAAGAAAAAATTATTTGAAGTAACATTCATCTTTAAAAAAATAAATAAATAAAAATAAAAATAAGTTGATCAATGTAAAAAACTGAAAAATTCACCGTTTGAAAAGAAGTCTTAATAAGTTTAAGAAAATATCGTAACATATTGTATCATATTTTACCTCTATCATTTTTCAGAAGTTACTTTTCTGCAAAAAATAGCTGATGTCAAAAATTTCTCTACCTGAAACAGTTATACTTTAGATATAACTTTTTGGAATCTTCTTATCACTATCATTGAACATACATGTATGCTTAAAAATTTTTACAAAGTGGTATTTAATTATAAATTTTCTTTAAATTTCCTTATACTCGTTAAAATATTGTAAGTTTTTTTTTTTTTTTTCAAGTTTTGTATTATAGTACTAGAAATTTTGCAACATTCTTAAAATAATATAAGTTTCTGAACATAGTGATAATTAGAAATTACCATTTTTGAGTTTTTAACGCGATCTGGAATCGAACCTGACACTTCCCTAATGACAACGTTAGAATTTTTTGTAATTCATCATAGTGAAATTCCTCACATCATATGCTACATTCACTCAGTTTTTCTTTACAGATAGCAAGTTTGTAAATGATGAAAGCTAACTTTGAAAAATTCAGAGTTGAAAAAATATTAATATATGTTTTATTAAATACATTCACCTTCACAGATGCATACTTAAGTTTTCTAAGTGTATGTAAACATACTTAAAAAATATTATAAGCAAGTATTGTAGATTACAAATATATGTATACTTTAAATATTTTACAAAGCTTTTAGAAATTAAGATAACTTATTCTTGAATAAAAATATAAGAAACCCATTTTCACAATAATAAGATTGAAAATGTAAGATGAAATCACAAAATTACCAACATAAGATACTGCAAGTATTTAAAAAATTATGAAGTATTAAATTTTAATGTTTCACATGTGTTAATAACGCATCTTATTTTACAAAGTACTAAGTTTTTTAACCATTTAGTTTGAAGTTTTTCAAACATATGCTTATAAACCGAAATTTTTGTGAATGAAAAATTTTTCACACAAAGTATTTTAGAAAAAATATCATTTCAGAAATTAATTAACTTATTTTTAGAATAAAAATATAGGAAACTTGTTTTTTCTAATGATAAGAATGAAAATGTAAGATAAAATCTCATTCTTACCAACATAAGAAACTGCAAGTATTTAAAAAATTATGAAGTATGTAATTTTAATGTTTCACATGTGTTAATAACGCGTTTTATTTTACAAAGTACTAAGTTTTTTAAAGTCATTTAGTTTGAAGTTTTTCACGCATATGCTTATAAACGAAATTTTTTGTAAATGAAAAATTTTTACACAAATTATTTTAATACAAATACTATCTCAGAAAAATTAACTTTTTCTTTTTAGATTGAAAATGTAAGATAAAAATCTAACACTTATCAAATTTAGAAGCTGCAGATGTATAATGAAATCATGAACTTGAAACTTTAAGTATTAACAACCTACATTCTTTGAAAATACTAAACCACAAGTTTCGACAAATCTATAAACAACTGTTAAAAAACATAGATATTAGAATATTTTTTACCCTAAAATGTTTAACGTAGATGGTACATCCATAAAAATACAGAGTTAAAGTGTACAAATTATCTGTTTAGACATCCCGATAAACTAGAATTTTCCACAAGATTCGACTATTATAGCAAGGTATGGGATAATATTTGGCTAAATTTCCACTAATATTGGCGATAGTTATAAAAATTTGGCATGAAATAAGAGAATTTGGCGTAAATTCTTAAGTAAAACTGATGAACGAAGAAAAAATTTGAATTAGTTACAATCTTTTCTCGCTGTAGAGTTGTCTAAGTTCTCATACTTAGTAGTTTTTAAAGTCTTACTTTTAGAGTGATTTTTTATACTTTGCTAAACTGAAGTACAAAATGGATTATACTTCACCGTCTCAGGAGGCACACGTTTCTATTCAACAACCCCCTTCATCAAGTTTTGAGGATGAGAAGTTATCTAAACTTTTTATTTGTCCAACTTGTAAGAAGCCATTTTTAAAAAAATCCTATCTTACTAGACATGTGAAGGTTCACAATGATATTAAACCTAATATTTGTTATGTGTGTGAGAAAGGATTTGTTACTTTACATCGTTTAAAAAGACATATGGAAACCCATAGAAAAATTTCCGTAAGATACAAATGTGAATATTGTATTGAAAATTTCAACCGCAAGTGTGATTTATTTAAACATAAGAGATTATTTCATCAAAAAGTCTTACCTGAACATCTATGTATTATTTGTAAAGATGCTTTTAAATACAAGTATGAATTGGAAAAACACAAGAGGGTACATTATCGTAAGCCTGAGTATCTATGTGAGGAATGTTCTATAACCTTTACAACAAAACATGCTTTTTCAAACCATAAGCGAAAAAGTCATAAAAAGACTTTACATACATACTGTTGTAACGAATGTACTGATACTTTTTCAAACAAACGACATTTTTTAAAACATAAAAGAAATATGCATAAAAAATCTTCAATGCAAAGTAGATGTGATGAATGCAGTGAAACTTTTCAGTGTAAGTATGAATTATTGCTACATAAGAGAAAGAATCATCTTAAAGACTTTAACATACGTAGAAATTGTAATGAACGAAGTACTAACAATGAATTACCAACAGTTAATAATAACAGTGAGAATCTGGACTTGTTAAATTTTTTGAATAATTTTCACATTGAATGTGTGAATGGTGTTTTTGACTTACCTTCCAACAACTTTCAGAATGAAAATTTAGACTTAGACTTCAAAAATTTTTTGAACAATTCGAATGTGGAATATACAAGTGGAAATAATATTGATGGTTTATCTACCAAAGATGAAAATAAGGACTTAAATAATTTTAACCTGATACAAACTGATTTACCTCTAGTAAACTATGACAATGAAAGTCTGAACTTGTCAAATTTTTCGTATAACTTTAATCCCAAATGCTTGAATATTTTTTCTGCTAACGACGAAAATATGAATTCGAATAATTTTAGTGCGAAGGAAAATGAGTTGGTGACAGATAACTTTAACAATGAAAATCTAGACTTGCTAAATTTTTTGAATAACTTTAATACTGAATGTATGAACGATATCCCAACAATATAGATTTGCTGTCTTGTATTATTGTGAATGAATTTCGAATAAAAAGATTTCAATGAAAATGGTTTGTTTGAATTTTTATTACAAAATCACCTTTTTTATAATATTTTCTATTAGAATACAAACTGAAGTGTCATCTTTTTTAAAATAAAAACATGTAAAAAGTTTACTTGTGTATTAACGATATACTTTTTCATTACTGTAGTAGAATTGATTGACTATAATATTTAAACACTAAGTAAAAATTATGCACAATAGTAGTTTTATAAACTATCAAACTTACATCGAAGAAGAAAAAACTTGTAAAATTGTTTTACCACTCAACTGTAAAGTACTTGTGAAAATCTTAAATGAATTTATCTTATTAACAATTTTCCTGAAAAAACTAACTTATAAAAATTTTAGATATAATTATGAAGTTAGTATTTTCCTAAGTATCACGTTTGAATCTTACTTTGAATATGCATCATCAAAGTGTTTTGTACTTTAACTAAAATCACAATCTCTATTCCAAAGAGTGTAAAAATAATGTTATAGTAACAACTTAAACTTTTATATATAGATACTTTCACGATTGTATTTTAACTTTTTTATTTTTTAGAATACAGAAAATATTTTGTAAGAGTTGTGAAAGCTTAATTTTAGAAGTTTGTGAAATTTCACAAAAATTTTTTAAACATTTTTGTCAAATGTTTTCTTTATGTCACATCACTTAGAATAATTTAACTGTTTTTAGTAGGATTACTACCACAAAACATTAAGTTAGAAAATTTTTAGATAAAACTTATAAGTTACGAAAAACCATATGTGAAGTAATAACAAAAGGTGTATATAATTTCAAGTTTAGACATGGTTGAACAAGTTTCAGGAGACACTAAAACCTGTAGCTGACGTCATAACCCCTGTGACGCAACTTTTCCCTTACCACTACGTCACAAATGTATAATTTAACAAAAAGTACTTATGTTTACCCACAATTCCTGTCTTGTATTATTTTACTTTGTGTATAAAATCAATGATCTGTAAAAAACTTTGTTGTTTTTATACACTTTGAAGTAAAAATTTTCTCCATAAACATCAAATTATATTTTACAAGTATGAATTGATATGTATTTGTTTTAAATATCTCTAAGTATAATTTCTAATATTTAATCAATTCTCACTTTACAAAAATTAACTTATATGCATTTCTAGGTCTTTAATAAAAATCTTTAATTTTTTATCTCAAAGACTTTAAACTATTCGAGTTGTCTGTAGCTTAAGTGCAATCCAATACTATTTGCAAATCTCAAAGAAAGTATTTTAAGATTACTTTGCTAAAATTTACTAAGTATTATAATATTTTTCAGTTATTAAACGAAAAATTGTGTAAAATTTACTAAGTGTTTCACTAAAGAAGTGAATTACACTAAAAAGTTTTGACAAGAAATACTAAATTCACTAAGTCACATACTCATATACATACACGCACACATATGCTTGTAATTATAATCATTATGAAATATTGTTAAATATTTTTTTACAATCTAAAATTAACAATTTTTTATTTATTTATTTATTTTATTTTATTTTATTTCATTTTGATTTTGATTTTATTTTTTAATTTGTTTTTGTAATAATGTTTTAAAGATTTCTCAATGTTTTAAAGATTTCTCTTATATTGTGTGTATGTGTACGAGTATGTGACTTAGTGAATTTAGTATTTCTTGTCAAAACTTTTTAGTGTAATTCACTTCTTTAGTGAAACACTTAGTAAATTTTACACAATTTTTCGTTTAATAACTGAAAAATATTATAATACTTAGTAAATTTTAGCAAAGTAATCTTAAAATACTTTCTTTGAGATTTGCAAATAGTATTGGATTGCACTTAAGCTACAGACAACTCGAATAGTTTAAAGTCTTTGAGATAAAAAATTAAAGATTTTTATTAAAGACCTAGAAATGCATATAAGTTAATTTTTGTAAAGTGAGAATTGATTAAATATTAGAAATTATACTTAGAGATATTTAAAACAAATACATATCAATTCATACTTGTAAAATATAATTTGATGTTTATGGAGAAAATTTTTACTTCAAAGTGTATAAAAACAACAAAGTTTTTTACAGATCATTGATTTTATACACAAAGTAAAATAATACAAGACAGGAATTGTGGGTAAACATAAGTACTTTTTGTTAAATTATACATTTGTGACGTAGTGGTAAGGGAAAAGTTGCGTCACAGGGGTTATGACGTCAGCTACAGGTTTTAGTGTCTCCTGAAACTTGTTCAACCATGTCTAAACTTGAAATTATATACACCTTTTGTTATTACTTCACATATGGTTTTTCGTAACTTATAAGTTTTATCTAAAAATTTTCTAACTTAATGTTTTGTGGTAGTAATCCTACTAAAAACAGTTAAATTATTCTAAGTGATGTGACATAAAGAAAACATTTGACAAAAATGTTTAAAAAATTTTTGTGAAATTTCACAAACTTCTAAAATTAAGCTTTCACAACTCTTACAAAATATTTTCTGTATTCTAAAAAATAAAAAAGTTAAAATTTTCTAACTTAATGTTTTGTGGTAGTAATCCTACTAAAAACAGTTAAATTATTCTAAGTGATGTGACATAAAGAAAACATTTGACAAAAATGTTTAAAAAATTTTTGTGAAATTTCACAAACTTCTAAAATTAAGCTTTCACAACTCTTACAAAATATTTTCTGTATTCTAAAAAATAAAAAAGTTAAAATACAATCGTGAAAGTATCTATATATAAAAGTTTAAGTTGTTACTATAACATTATTTTTACACTCTTTGGAATAGAGATTGTGATTTTAGTTAAAGTACAAAACACTTTGATGATGCATATTCAAAGTAAGATTCAAACGTGATACTTAGGAAAATACTAACTTCATAATTATATCTAAAATTTTTATAAGTTAGTTTTTTCAGGAAAATTGTTAATAAGATAAATTCATTTAAGATTTTCACAAGTACTTTACAGTTGAGTGGTAAAACAATTTTACAAGTTTTTTCTTCTTCGATGTAAGTTTGATAGTTTATAAAACTACTATTGTGCATAATTTTTACTTAGTGTTTAAATATTATAGTCAATCAATTCTACTACAGTAATGAAAAAGTATATCGTTAATACACAAGTAAACTTTTTACATGTTTTTATTTTAAAAAAGATGACACTTCAGTTTGTATTCTAATAGAAAATATTATAAAAAAGGTGATTTTGTAATAAAAATTCAAACAAACCATTTTCATTGAAATCTTTTTATTCGAAATTCATTCACAATAATACAAGACAGCAAATCTATATTGTTGGGATATCGTTCATACATTCAGTATTAAAGTTATTCAAAAAATTTAGCAAGTCTAGATTTTCATTGTTAAAGTTATCTGTCACCAACTCATTTTCCTTCGCACTAAAATTATTCGAATTCATATTTTCGTCGTTAGCAGAAAAAATATTCAAGCATTTGGGATTAAAGTTATACGAAAAATTTGACAAGTTCAGACTTTCATTGTCATAGTTTACTAGAGGTAAATCAGTTTGTATCAGGTTAAAATTATTTAAGTCCTTATTTTCATCTTTGGTAGATAAACCATCAATATTATTTCCACTTGTATATTCCACATTCGAATTGTTCAAAAAATTTTTGAAGTCTAAGTCTAAATTTTCATTCTGAAAGTTGTTGGAAGGTAAGTCAAAAACACCATTCACACATTCAATGTGAAAATTATTCAAAAAATTTAACAAGTCCAGATTCTCACTGTTATTATTAACTGTTGGTAATTCATTGTTAGTACTTCGTTCATTACAATTTCTACGTATGTTAAAGTCTTTAAGATGATTCTTTCTCTTATGTAGCAATAATTCATACTTACACTGAAAAGTTTCACTGCATTCATCACATCTACTTTGCATTGAAGATTTTTTATGCATATTTCTTTTATGTTTTAAAAAATGTCGTTTGTTTGAAAAAGTATCAGTACATTCGTTACAACAGTATGTATGTAAAGTCTTTTTATGACTTTTTCGCTTATGGTTTGAAAAAGCATGTTTTGTTGTAAAGGTTATAGAACATTCCTCACATAGATACTCAGGCTTACGATAATGTACCCTCTTGTGTTTTTCCAATTCATACTTGTATTTAAAAGCATCTTTACAAATAATACATAGATGTTCAGGTAAGACTTTTTGATGAAATAATCTCTTATGTTTAAATAAATCACACTTGCGGTTGAAATTTTCAATACAATATTCACATTTGTATCTTACGGAAATTTTTCTATGGGTTTCCATATGTCTTTTTAAACGATGTAAAGTAACAAATCCTTTCTCACACACATAACAAATATTAGGTTTAATATCATTGTGAACCTTCACATGTCTAGTAAGATAGGATTTTTTTAAAAATGGCTTCTTACAAGTTGGACAAATAAAAAGTTTAGATAACTTCTCATCCTCAAAACTTGATGAAGGGGGTTGTTGAATAGAAACGTGTGCCTCCTGAGACGGTGAAGTATAATCCATTTTGTACTTCAGTTTAGCAAAGTATAAAAAATCACTCTAAAAGTAAGACTTTAAAAACTACTAAGTATGAGAACTTAGACAACTCTACAGCGAGAAAAGATTGTAACTAATTCAAATTTTTTCTTCGTTCATCAGTTTTACTTAAGAATTTACGCCAAATTCTCTTATTTCATGCCAAATTTTTATAACTATCGCCAATATTAGTGGAAATTTAGCCAAATATTATCCCATACCTTGCTATAATAGTCGAATCTTGTGGAAAATTCTAGTTTATCGGGATGTCTAAACAGATAATTTGTACACTTTAACTCTGTATTTTTATGGATGTACCATCTACGTTAAACATTTTAGGGTAAAAAATATTCTAATATCTATGTTTTTTAACAGTTGTTTATAGATTTGTCGAAACTTGTGGTTTAGTATTTTCAAAGAATGTAGGTTGTTAATACTTAAAGTTTCAAGTTCATGATTTCATTATACATCTGCAGCTTCTAAATTTGATAAGTGTTAGATTTTTATCTTACATTTTCAATCTAAAAAGAAAAAGTTAATTTTTCTGAGATAGTATTTGTATTAAAATAATTTGTGTAAAAATTTTTCATTTACAAAAAATTTCGTTTATAAGCATATGCGTGAAAAACTTCAAACTAAATGACTTTAAAAAACTTAGTACTTTGTAAAATAAAACGCGTTATTAACACATGTGAAACATTAAAATTACATACTTCATAATTTTTTAAATACTTGCAGTTTCTTATGTTGGTAAGAATGAGATTTTATCTTACATTTTCATTCTTATCATTAGAAAAAACAAGTTTCCTATATTTTTATTCTAAAAATAAGTTAATTAATTTCTGAAATGATATTTTTTCTAAAATACTTTGTGTGAAAAATTTTTCATTCACAAAAATTTCGGTTTATAAGCATATGTTTGAAAAACTTCAAACTAAATGGTTAAAAAACTTAGTACTTTGTAAAATAAGATGCGTTATTAACACATGTGAAACATTAAAATTTAATACTTCATAATTTTTTAAATACTTGCAGTATCTTATGTTGGTAATTTTGTGATTTCATCTTACATTTTCAATCTTATTATTGTGAAAATGGGTTTCTTATATTTTTATTCAAGAATAAGTTATCTTAATTTCTAAAAGCTTTGTAAAATATTTAAAGTATACATATATTTGTAATCTACAATACTTGCTTATAATATTTTTTAAGTATGTTTACATACACTTAGAAAACTTAAGTATGCATCTGTGAAGGTGAATGTATTTAATAAAACATATATTAATATTTTTTCAACTCTGAATTTTTCAAAGTTAGCTTTCATCATTTACAAACTTGCTATCTGTAAAGAAAAACTGAGTGAATGTAGCATATGATGTGAGGAATTTCACTATGATGAATTACAAAAAATTCTAACGTTGTCATTAGGGAAGTGTCAGGTTCGATTCCAGATCGCGTTAAAAACTCAAAAATGGTAATTTCTAATTATCACTATGTTCAGAAACTTATATTATTTTAAGAATGTTGCAAAATTTCTAGTACTATAATACAAAACTTGAAAAAAAAAAAAAAAAAACTTACAATATTTTAACGAGTATAAGGAAATTTAAAGAAAATTTATAATTAAATACCACTTTGTAAAAATTTTTAAGCATACATGTATGTTCAATGATAGTGATAAGAAGATTCCAAAAAGTTATATCTAAAGTATAACTGTTTCAGGTAGAGAAATTTTTGACATCAGCTATTTTTTGCAGAAAAGTAACTTCTGAAAAATGATAGAGGTAAAATATGATACAATATGTTACGATATTTTCTTAAACTTATTAAGACTTCTTTTCAAACGGTGAATTTTTCAGTTTTTTACATTGATCAACTTATTTTTATTTTTATTTATTTATTTTTTTAAAGATGAATGTTACTTCAAATAATTTTTTCTTAAACAAAATTTTCATTGAAAGTTCTTTATTTACTTTCAATTTCACATTACATACATTTTTCTTGAACATTGTTCTTATACAGATTGAACTGAACATAATTCAACATAGCAGATAATATTTTCACAATTTTCATATTATGATCGAGTGATAAAACTCCACATTCTTTGAAAAATTGATTTCTTTTCTCCTTTGACTTTTATACATTCTTGATGATCAATAATCCAATTACCTAAATACTTCTGGAAGATATTAAAAAATTTTATCCAGGGTATGATAAAGTCACCAGATCTCTTAAAGCGCTTCGCCATAAGCTCACTTGAAAATACTAAGTAAATTACAACTTTGTCCCAATTTATTTCATTTTTTATCATTTCTTTTAAGACAATATCTAAACAGATGTGAAAATTTTCCTCAGATAACATATCAACATTTTCATAAAGTTGATTGCTAATTTCTGAATTGATAAATTCATTCATTCGAAATTTAAGGTGGTTTATAATCTCTAGTTCTGAATTGCGAATGTGTGATCTATTGAATATATGAGTAAATGCGTTTAACAAAATGATATCTGTTCTGACATCCATCTTGAAAAAACTATTATTATGTAGTACTGAATTCAGGTTAAAAAATAAGCAACCTCACTTCTCAAAATAAATTTGACAAGTAATAAAATTTTTCTTCACTCGGAATTAATACTAGGTGTTTCTCACCAAATCTGAATTATCGCCAAATACTCTAAAATTTTTGTAGATATATCCTAAAATTTATTAAAAATCATGCTAAATTCTTATTTTTACGACCCTATTTCTGATTTTATTGGTAAAATTTCACGGCTTTACACTAAAGAAATGTGAGGGAGTTACAAAAAAAAAAAAAAATGGTGAAACTATAGATAAAAAATACATTGAATTTCTAATTATCACTCTGTTCAGAAACTTATTTTATTTTAAGAATGTTGGAAGATTTCTAGTACTATAATACAAAACTTGAAATAAAAATAGATACAATATTTTAATGAGCGTAAGGAAATTTAAAGATAATTTATAATTAAATACAACATTGTAAATTTTTTTAAATATATATGAAAGAATTTATGTGGGAGTGTTTATACATGTATGTTCGATGACAGTGATAAGAAGATCCCCAAAAAAGTTATATCTGAAGTGTAACTGTTTAAGGTAGAGAAATTTTCAACATCAGTTATTATTTTGCACTAAAGTAACTTCTGAAAAATGATAGATTCACTCTCTTATGTAAAATATAATACAAAATGTTACGATATTTTCTTAAACTTATTAAGACTTCTTTTCAAACAGCGAATTTTTCAGTTTTTTACATTGATCAACTTATTTTTATTAATTTATTTTTAAAAGATGAATTTTTAAAGTTTTTTTATTTACTTTTAATTTCACATTATATACATTTTTCTTATAAAGAAGTGAACTGAATATAATTCAAAATAGTAGATAATTTTTAGTGCATCCAACAGTAAACATATTAAAACACGTGAAAAGTTGAAGCAAAACTGGAATTTTCTCCCCCTATCTTTTGACAATACCGTAACTAACCCGATTCTCAGAAATTGCTTAAGGGTATGCTACCTCCTTTTACGCAAACATTGTGACGTCACCGTTGGTGAATAAAGTCGATCTTTTTGTATTAAGATATCATATTTATAATGGAAAAAAAAAAAAAAAAAAAAAAAAAAATATATATATATATATATATATATATATATATATATATATATATATAGTTTAAAATGGATACTAGTTATTCATAATTAAAAAATCTTTATGATGAAAAGTATTTTTTTAACGAACTTTCTTCAATTAAGTAATTAATAAGAAATTTTAATCACTCTTTTTTAGTTATCTATCAAAAAAAACAATTCTCGTCTTTCATCCTAATCTAATTTCACTTACACATTTGAGATTTTAATCATCTTTTAATTTAATTTTTACTCTCAGTTTTCGAAAAACATCTGGTGAATTTTTACAAGATCTTCAATTATTATTTTTCTTAATTATTATTCTGTAATTTATATTAATTTTACGATTGATTAATTTTCAATCAATAGAATTCTTAGGCTAAAAAAGATCTGCATAGACATATTTCTAAAGAACACTCACACATACGCGAAAACTACTGAAATATTTTTTTGCTGCAAGGTAGCAGGTTCGAATCTCAGTCAAAATCTATGTTTCTAAACTTTCTTTCATTCTTTATACTTAATTTTTGCTTTCATTACCTTTTTTTCGGAAAATATTTGATGATTTTTTACAAGAAGATCCTTAATTAATATTTTTCTTAATTATTATTCTCTAATTAATATCATTAAAACGATTGAATTCTTTTCGGACACTAGCATTCATAGTTTTAAAAGAACAGTGCAGACATATACTATAAAAATCACTCACACACACGTGAAAACTACTGAAATATTTTTACTGCAAGGTGCCGGGTTCGAACCCTAGTCAGACCACTCTATTTCTTGCATACTCTACCCACATCCACATCCTTAAATTCAATCGATTTCTTATTTATCCCTCAATTTTTAAATTTATTTTTTAAATTAATTTATTAATTAATTTCTTAATTAACCTTCTAATTAACTCCCTAATTAATTTCCTAATGAGTCACAAACAATATCCTGCTTTTTACCTTATACCGCAAACATCGCTTTAAAACCATCGTCACCTTTTACAATAAACCACTCATTAAATTTTTTAATTAATTTTCTTCATTAATACCCTCGTCATCTTTCACGATCAAGTTAGAGGATGTCTCAAGGTCAACGTCAAGTCATCTAGGCCCTCAGGGGGTGGTGTGGCACCCGCACGACTTGCCGGTGCCTCCGTGCCTCACCCGCCTGGGCTAGAACTCTCCTTTTTTACCTACTTGTGCTTTAAATCTTTTAAAGGGTAACATACCTGTTTCGAAACGTCAGAAAAATAGATTAGCACATTATAAAAGAACTTTACGTCGTCTGGGGGATAAAAAAGTACCTTTATTTAAGAAAAGAAGACTCCTCGTTCAAAAAGGTGAGGGTTTCCTTTCTATTCTTATTCCTGCTGCCGTATCTGTTCTTAGTACATTAATAAATGGAGTTCGCTCGTAAATTTCGACTGGTTCCAGCTGATAGAGATCTAGAGTTTGCCGATAAACATCTGAGTGAATTGGACACAAAAATTCATAATATTTTGAAAAGAAAATTAGAAGACGATGAAAAAGCGAAGCTTTATATACAGATTTTGCAAAAGTTTGTGACCTTCCCGGACGTGAATACCACGAAACTTCCAGAACTTCCAGAACATCCCCCTGAAAACAATATTGTGACAGAAAATGAAATTTTGAATACTGTACCCGTAAAACATAAAAAAAACTGCTTTGAAAATTATAGATTTTTTAAAACAACGTGGAGTTTCCTGGAATCAAAACAAACAAGTTAAAGTGGGTGACGATATTATTCCCGATTCAGACATCATTCAGTTCCTCAATTTCTTATTAAGAAACAGAAGCAAGAAGCCTGATGCCTTTGATGAAATTAAAGTAAAGTTAAATATTCATGATTTTCCCCAAGACTTTATCAAGAATATACATTTGATTGTAAAGAAGAATCCATCTCCAACTGTTAAAACTGTATGCAAAACCTCACAGAAGAAAAGTGTCTCCACCAAATTGGTTTAAAATGTATAAAACAAATTTGTAAATCTTTTAAGGAAAATAAATTTTTTCAGTCTTTAACATTTTTTTTTTAATTTTTTTTTTTGTAGATTTTAATATTATAAAAAAAGACAAACTCGTTTTTTTTTTAAATAAAACAAAGAAATTTATTTGTGATTTATATACACATTATAAGATTAAAAAAGAAAACATAATTCTGTTTTTCCACTTATGTACACATAAGATTTTTTTAAAAAACATATTTCTGTATTATAATTTAGGTAAACAGAAGTTCTTTTTTTCCAACAATCTTGAATTTTTTTTTTTTTTCACGACATCATTTTTCCCCAAAGAATCTTCAAAATCCGGTGATCCAAAAAAGAAATCTGCAACAACAAAAAATAAAATAAAATAAAATAAAAAATAAAATAAATAAATAAATAAAATTAACTATACAAAATAGTTAGTCATTACTTATTATTATAAAGAAAAATAGAGTTTCAAGAGTGGTCAAATCGGGTTGTATAACTCGTTTGTCATAGACCACTCTGTAAAGTTTAATTTCTGCTTTGTTGATCACCTTCCTTCTCTTGCTGTCCCTGGTGATCTTCAGAGGGTTCCTTATACAAATCGTTTTGTCAGAATCCATGTCGATAATCATTTTTTTAATTGATTCAAAATTTAAAGTCTGGGCATTTCGGAAGTTCAAGGTGAACCCTCTCACCTTGCAACAGGTTTTCCCAGACTTTGTTTCGTAGCCGTAGTTTTTAGGCCCACCTGTAAAAAAAAAGTATTAAGATAAGTAATTCAAATAATGTATAGATCTGTAACCGAAAAAAAAATAAAAATAAATAAATAAATAAAGAGGGAAAAAATCCTACCTGATACAAAAACGGATATAGTGTCACCATCCAATTCGTCTGTGAATTCACCGAGAAAGTTGCCCAGAGGCGGATCATTCATACCGTTGCTGGCATAAACGATAGAATCTGTATCGTGATACAGAACATCACGATCCAGTTTTTCCATTTCGCTATACAGCTTGAGACGAGCCCAAGCTGTAGTAAAAGCCGCTAAAAATACGTTCGTAGACGTGTCCTGCTCAATGAAATCTTCGTCAGCTTTCCACTGGATAGCTGCCACTTCTGGAGTGGGGAGGAATACGTCTATGATCTGCAAAGAAAAAAAAAACATGCTTAAAAGTTTTTAAATGAAATTTAAAAATAAAAGCGGTAATAATAAAAAAGAGGTACTTACGTCTTTAGTAGGATCGATCATCATTTTATTAAAATTTGGAACTGTATTGACGAACGTCAGTCGATTCTTATTAATGTTCATCCCCCATCTATAATGAGAAAAAAATGAGATCATGTATATATATTCATAGAATACATACAGCAAAATAAATAAAGTATTAAGATGTATTTACCGTCCCCAAAAACTGTTTAGTGCTAATTTAGCTACTTGTCTTCGCCCAGGATTCATGCTGATGCATGCCGGATCCAGCCGCACACCTTCACGTTCTTCATACTGGCGAATATAATCCTTCTTTTGGTCCTCGGTCACGCAATCTGAAGGCCAACCACTGCTCTCCTGTTTAATTTTTAAAAAACAGTCTATGAACGACTTAAAGAGAGAGTCAGAGGTTTTCTGGAAGTGGTACACCTCGTAGATCTAAAGTAAAAAAGAAATAAAGAGATTAACAAAGAAATAAAATTACAAAATTTAAAAATAAGTTATACAGGATAGATTAAAAAAACATGCACTTACTTGTGTGACTCGATACCCCTTCTTCTTCGCAAGTTTCAGCTCCTCGCTTACCCATGTACCGACGATAGCCCGTTCGTCATCGGTATGGGTGCAAGGACTTTGCTGTGTTGTTTCGGCACAGGTCCGACATAGGGGAAACATCAGCTTGTTTTGGCATCTGTAAGGGAGCACAGGTAAGTAGAGTCCGCGTGGAGGAACGACTTTACATTGTATTATTCCAAAATATTGTTCCACATCTTTGAAATCTTTTGTGATGATTGTGGGATGCCCAACGGGATATGTACAATATTTGTTTACCTAGAAAATAAGCAAAAGCAAAATCTATAAAAAAAAAATGCATACCGAAGAACGTTTTGACCAAGTAAGAAAATAAATGCTAAGAAAATATTTAAAAAAAAAAATAATAATAAACTTACCCATGGGTATAGCGACGTAAAATCGACATATTTTGCGTCCCCTTCGTGATACAAACTTACGGCGTTGGTCCGCCCTCCGAAAAACGCATCCCTCGGCTTTAACCTATCCTTTAGGTTGTGCGTTTTCAAAAAGAATTGAAGTTCCGGGGATTCCTTCTTCATCTGCTTAAAACTGTGCTCCCACATCTCGATGACCTGATACCCCAGGGCACGTAGTTTTTGGACATTCTGTTCCGTTTTTTCTCTTAAAGTAGCCATGGTTACGTTCTTCAAGGGATGTACGACGTCACCATTGTAACAGTAATTACACCCGTGAAAGAAACAGCCCTAAAAATAAAAAATAAATATTTTTTTTTTTTTTCTCAAACATAATATATATTTTTTCAGAAAAAAGGTTAAATATAGAATGAATATTACCTGAAACTGGTAGATAGTCTTGGTTTCCTCGCAGAACCCATCTACTGAAATTCCTCCAACTTTTCGTTCTCCAGCCCCGTTAAGAGCATGTTGGATACGTAGTCCCTGGGTTGAGGCTACATAATCCAACCATCGTATGGAATCTGGACTGAAGTTGGTTCTGTTCACATATCCATGCATAGGAACCATGACAAATGTGTCGGGCTTGATGTGGCTGTTTCGGTATGTTGCCATGCAAACAGATGCAATCGTCACATACCTAAAAAAGAAGAAAATGTTAATATGCATAGATATCCTATGAAAATAAGTTTAAAAAAAAAAATCGTTTAGAGGGAAAAACGTTACCGAAACGGGTCCACGCTGGCGATCTCCATAAACTGAGTGCGAAATTCTAGGCAACAACGACGAAGAATGTCCACGTCCGAACTAAATAAAAGTAGAAAAAATTAATAAGAAATTAGCTTTAAAAATTAAGTTTCTGAAAAAAAAAAAAAAAAAAAAAAAGATTTTCAAAAATATTTTTAACTACTTACCTACAGTATGAATGCATTTCCTTTTGAAAGTCGAAAATGTCCCCCTTTTTCTTCTCCTCCTCATGCCAGGACAGGAATGCACTGCGAGCGGAGGTTGACATTGTGTCAGGGCTATAGAACTGGGGATCGGGGAGCGGCCCAACATATGTTTGGTTCTCACGAGTGTTAAACATGTGGGGAAAATATCCCTTCCGTAATTCGGAGAAACCAAAACAGTTGGGAAGTTTAGACAGGGCCATTGGGAGAAAATTTAACGAATCGATGATCCGTACATCGACTGATTTCAGATGAATAGACATCAGTTTTCCCCCGCATGGGATTACCTGCGGAGTTGTACCCTGTTTCAGCAGCCATTCCAGGATGAACTGCCCGTCGAACCTGAAAGTAAATAAAAAAAAATCTGATGTGGGCACCACATGACTTCCTTATACACTTTTAGAAATATACATAATGTTAAAAAATATTGTCACTGGACCCGAAACAGTTGGCTAAAAATATAAAAAAAAAAATGCATGCATACGTAAAAAAATAAATAAATAAATAAATAAAATTGTGCCTTGAGGGGACTCATTTTAAAATCCTTGGGGGGGGGGACTCATGTCAAAGTTGGGCCTTGGGGGGCCTTATTTCAAAGTTGCACCTTGGGGGGACTCATGTCAAAGTTATGCCTTGGGGGGGACTTGGGGGGGGACTCATGTGCCTTGGGGGGGGACTCATGTCAAAGTTGCGCCTTGGGGGGACTCATGTCAAAGTTGTGCCTTGGGGGGGGGACTTCGGATCCGAAACAATTGGATAAAAGTGTTAAAAAATGCATTTTCACCGTGTTTCTGAACTATTCCGGAAGTTTCAAATCTCTAACTAGTCGGGAAGTTAGTTAAATAGATTTTCTGTTGAATCATATAAACGCTGCTAAAAGCAGCAGTGACACGAAGCAATTGGCTAAAAATATTTAAAAAATGCATTGTCACCGTGTTCTGAGCTTTTCTGGAAGTTTTAAATGTCTAGCTAGTCGGGAAGTTAGTTAAAAATCGATTGCAAGATTTGTACTGGTAACGCTGCCGAAGGCAGCAGGTATCGGAAACAGATGGCCAAAAATATTAAAAAAACGCATTGTAAACGTGTTCTGAGCTTTTCTGAAAGTTTCAAATGTCTAGCTAGTCGGGAAGTCAGTTAAATTGCAAGATTTGTCCAAACCGTTTTTGAGTTATTACCGTTTTTTGTTACATTATGGCCAAAACCAATGTATTTTTGGTCATTATGAACCTAATTTTCCTAAATATCTCCAAAATGGAAAATCATACAAAGTCCAAAAAGGGAGGTATAGAACTATATGTTATAACAAACCTATGTACCAATTCGCAACTTTCTACGTTCAACCGTTTTTGAGATATTACCGTTTTTTTATACATTATGGCCAAAACCTATGTATTTTTGTCATTATGAACCTAATTTTCCTAAATATCTCCAAAACGGAAAATCATACAAAGTCCAAAACGGGAGGTGCACAACTAGATGTTATAACAAACCTATGTACCAATTCGCAACTTTCTACGTCCAACCGTTTTTGAGTTATGCGACACACACACACACACACACACAGACACACACACACACATACAGACGTCACGAAAAATCGTGTAAAATCGCTTATATCTCTAAAACGAGAGCTCGTGTTCAGACGACACTTGCAGGTGTACAACTATACATCATGACAGTCACACGTATAAATTGGCAACATTCAGCGATCATTCGTTTTCGAGCAATGTGAAATACAAAATCCATTTCGCAAATCGGGATTACTATACTTCCTTATACTTTGTATAAGGAAGTAATAAAATACACTGTATGCAAAATAAAATTAAAATAAAAAAATAAAAAGAGAAAAAGAAAGGAAATCACTTACCCTTTCATATTATGGGCAATGGCTGTATAGCCCTTGTGTCGTGGAGTGAACAGCCACTGACAGAAATCAGCACAGGCTGTGTATCCTTTGAATACCTCCTCCCTGCCATCGGAATACTGTGCCACGGCGAAATTCACTTCATGAGTTCCCGAAGATTGATCCGTTTCAAAGTCGAAAAAGATTAGTTTTTCGCTCGGATTCTTCGGGCTCACTTTGCAGAGATAGCACCGGTGCTCCGCTAATACTACGTACTGATCGCAGGAAGGGCATTTGGATGTCCCGCAGCGATGCAAGTGTCTGGGGCAATCTCTTCTGCGAATGACCTTGCAACACGTCCGGCACTGATAGATCTGAAAAGGAAAGAAAAAAAATACATGTTTGCATACTCTTACATTATTTTCCTATTATTTTATTTTTTTGTTAATATTTTTTATTAATAACTTTTAAGTATTTACCTGGTCACAGAGAGAAAATTTTTGATTCCCTGTCAGCGTCCTGTGTGCTGCAAAACAATCACTCGATTGGCAGAGACGATCACAGTCCTGGCATCTTTGGGGTTGACCTGGGCAACAATTCATCCTCAGACAAATGTTACAAACATCCTCGCATCGGTGATTCTCTACATGGTGAAAAGGCACCTCACACCGTTCACAATAAAAATTACTGCCGAAAAATCCCTTCAGCGACTTCACGACGTCGTAATGTCCATCGTGAAGCCATAAATTAATACGGCGAGATCTATCAGCCCCTTTGTACACAACCTATAATGCAAAATAAAATGTTAAAAAAAAAGTGTCACAAAATAATGCATAAAAATGTAAATACGAATTCAAGTTATACTTACTCGATTGCTGTTATCCGAAGATAGTACGGCAATCTGTATGTTCAGGTGTTCTTCAAATTGGGCAATTTCCTGGAACGAGCATGGACCTAGGGGAACTCGGGCAGCAGCATGCAGAGCCCGGGCACGGTTCATCAGTGCGGGACGAACACGTTGTCTCATGGCTTCGATTGTTGTGCGATCCTTTTCTAAATGGGCTTTGGCAAACACGATAGCCTTGGCACAGCAGAGTCCTTCTTCATCTGAAGGGATGGAGATAATACTTTTCTTCTCCAGGCGATCCACAGCAATGTTGGAGATTTTCCGACGACCAGCACCCGTGGGTCTCTGTATGGTGATAACATCCACCGAAAAACCCTCATCCAACTGGATTTCATCCTTAGACTGAAGGACTTTTATCACAGCCGACATCACCTTTTCGACTGTGAGCGTGGAGACGGACATGAGCTTGGTGGATATGGGCTTAGCCAATCCTTCAGCCTGGATGCAAAAACGTATTAGGTCGGAAAGGGCCAAATTTTCGGTCGTTCGTCGGATTAAAGATGTAAAGAGTGTCTGAACGGAGTCTACAATCGCTGCCATAGGAACATCTCGCACATTATCGGGAAGCTTCTCTGGGTCAATACGGGCTTGATACTGAATTTCTTCCGCTTGATATTTTTTATTCTGCCGACGTAGGCGCTCGGTCAGAATAACAGCATCCTCCAACTGAAAAATAAAATAAAAATAAATTCATTGACAAAAAAAAAGAAAAACTAATGTGTTAAAAATAATCTATGTATAAATGGAAACTTACGCGAGAAACCTCTATGTCAGTCGTATAAGTAGATCCAGCTCCGACAGGCTGAGCAGAAGTCTAAAATAAAAACATAATAAAATTAATCATTTTCTAAAAAAATAAAAAAGAGTTAAAAGACTGATTATATTCCAGAATAAAAGATGTAAACTTACTTCAAATCCAGATCCTACTTGATAATAAAGAGGCAAGGGCATAGGATTTTCTGCAAAAATTTGGGAAACTTCATCGAAGTCCATAGGATTTTCAAGGAAAATCTGAGACGCTTCATCCAGCAACTGAAAGAAAGAAAAAATCGTTAAAGAAAAAGACTAAAAAATGAATAAAAAAGTAAAATATATTTAGTAAACTTACTTCGTCATCCGAATCATTCATGGGAAAATCAGGATCTCCAAAAAGAACCTAAAATAAAAAAAAATATTTACGTGTTTTTTTTTTTTTTTTTTTTTTAATAAATCTGATTTTTAATTTAATTTTAATTTTTCATAAAATCTATGCGACTTTATACATAATTTTCACATTTGAAAAATAAAAGAATTTACCTGGTTTACGCCATCAGTAGATCCAACGGTATTAAATCCACGTTTCATTTTTAGAACTAAAGATATAGTATACAAGCAATGAAATAAATATCCTCAGTAAAGAGAGAAGAGCGCTTTCTTGGACCAAGTCAACAAGAAGTAGTCTTCATCGCTGTGTACGCTCCTTAAATACCACACTGAAGCAAGGTGACATCATTTATCTGCCTCCCTATTGGCTGGGACGCGCAAACTGGTCCATTTTTCAAAACAGGTGGGGGGAACTGCGACGAGTCCACTTAGATACAGGGGGAGAGGGGAAATTCTGACCTTAAGAGGGTGGGAAGAATAATCAGAGATAAGCCGTCGTAGCGTGATCGTATTACGCGTTGGTCTCTCATGCCAAAGATGGTGGGTTCAAATCCCCTACAGTGCAATATCGTTTTGTAAAAAAAATCTAGCGAATTAAAATAGTCAGTTAAATAATTAATTAATAATCAATAAAATAATAAAATTTACTTATTAAAATTGATTAATGAACTACTCATTAAAAATTAATTACTGATTAAAAATATACTACATTGTCCGCTTTTCGGTTGATGACGTCATTCTCTTTCATGTTCTGACAGGTTTCTGTGTTGTCCCTTTAAGAAAACTCTCCCCTCCGTCACATGTCTTGACAAGAAGTCCAGGTTGCCAACGGATAAAACGAAACTCTACCCCCGTCATCTTTCACGATCAAGCAACCACCCCCTTCCGTCACATGTCTTGACAAGAAGTCCAGATTGCCAACGGATAAAACGAAACTCTACCCCCGTCATCTTTCACGATCAAGCAACCAACCAACCGTTACGTCACTTCCGTTTTCCTTCCCCCCCACCTATGACGTCACTTCCGACCCTTATAGCGCTGCGCTTACTACTTGCGCCAATAAAGAGTAATCTTGTTGTTCGCACACAAGAGACATAGGGGGACAGCGAGACATCTTTTGGAATCTTATTTATCAGAGTGAACATCTACAGTATCTCCCCACAACTGAATTTGGCGATTTATATTTGACGATTATGACTAAATCATAAATCTAAAAATCATAAATGATAAAATCATAAGCTAAATCGTAAATCATGAGCTAAATCATATAATCATAAATCCAAAAGAAGCAGCATGCAGGCTGCCATATTATATCTCAAAGAGTCCAGAACGACGTCGTTATCGATCAAAACGGCGCCAAAGAAAAATCGCCAAATTCATTTGTGGGGAGATACTATAGTTGTACCTAGCTGCGGTGGCCTTAATACGTAAGTACCTTTTTCTCAGTATTTAATGCATGGCTAGAGTTAAAATGGCTATTGTGGTTGCGTAAATGAATTCCTTGGCGAAAAACGTGCGAGTTTCTTCATTTCTAAATTTTAAAAATAGCTAAATTGGTCATAGTAAAGATCCATCATTTTAAATATATTTTGAGTGACAAAACTAAATCTTAATATAAAGTAATCTATGTTGTTGTCTCGTAAATTTCATTTTAAAAAATTCTGGGCTTAACTTCTAAATTTATACCAATCGTTGTTTAACATAATTATTATATTCATTACTAAATCTTTTTCGCCTAACGTTAAAATAAAAACTAATAATATAAACTAAACTAATAGTATAAACTTAACTAATAATATAAAATAAAATAAAAATATAAACCAATTTTCAT
Organism: Salticus scenicus; assembly: GCA_963930645.1. NCBI lineage: Eukaryota > Metazoa > Arthropoda > Arachnida > Araneae > Salticidae > Salticus > Salticus scenicus. The sequence goes on along the minus strand of OZ005654.1, from coordinate 163,439,033 downwards.
TTAATTTTTATTAAATTTTTACTTAATGTTTTTAAAATATTGGTTATTTTCATGTTTTGCTATTCTAAATAATTTTTTTCTTCTCTCGAGCATCTCAAAGATTCTAATATTTCAATTTTCTTATTTACACCATTGATCACATTTTAATTTTCCTGAGGAAAGTGACGTCAGAGAGACAGAAAAAAACGTCATAAGAGAAACTTTTCCCTCCGGTGGCAAATAGAGCACCTTCATAAACCCGACGTTTTTCTTAATAACTTCGTTAATTAAAATGATAGAAATTTCTAAGTAGCTGAAATGCCTTCCTTGAAGCAGTCGGAATACACTGATACCTCTCATGATGCAGAGCACTTTGCCCTCCGCGAGAAGATGCTGTCGCAGACAAAAAAAATTGACGCCCGGGACAGTTACTTTTTTTTAATATATAGAGATTATACATTGTTTTTTAAAGACTTTTTTTCAGCTTACTTTCTATGTCATAAACCTTCTGTCGAATCCGGGTTAAAAACGGAAAAGGGAGAAAATAAATTAGAAATATCAGACCCATCGTTACAAATTTGGTACCAAATGAAAGGGACGATTTTTCTGAATCCACGGGTGCAAACAGTTTTTCGACACGACGATTAGATTTTTAAAAATTAACTAAAGTATGGAATTTAAGTGGAAACACTTCATTTTAATTCATTTCAGTCATTTTAAAAATGGTAAGGGGCGATTTTTCTGAATCCAGGGGTGCAAACAGTTTTTCGACACGACCATTAGATTTTTAAAAATTAACTAAAGCATGGAATTTAGGTGGCAACACTTCATTTTAATTCATTTCAGTCATTTTAAAAAGTACTTGGCTCGTTACAAATTCGGTACCAAATGAAAGGAACGATTTTTCAGAATCCAGGGGTGCAAACAGTTTTTAGACACGGCAATTAGATTTTTTTAAATTAACTAAAGTGTGAAATTTAGGTGAAAACACCTGATTTTAATCTTTTTATACCTTTTAGTGCGGATCAAGCTAATAAAAAGGTTTCTTACAGTTGAATAAATAAAAATAAATTTGAATTTAATTGGTTTTATTTGTTGGTGGGGTGTTTTAATGTCAATTTCAATTCAGAAAGCAGTAAAAAATTATGGACATTGATACTAATGCAAACAGTAGACTAATCAGTTGGAATTAATTCGAAACACTATATAGCAAGAGGCCGTACGGCAATAGACGCAATCTTTTCCAATACAGGTACGCGGACAGGGATTTATACGAGCATGTACAGTTATCATATGCCTTTATATGGAAGAATATACAAAAAAAAAGTTTGTTATGTACAAAATAATCCTGTCATACTAAATTAAATTGCTGGCATGCAGTTATTACGTAAATTCTGAAAATTGTTTCATTAGTACTATAAAAAATATTATTAACATGTTAAAAATAGAATCAGAGTTATCAGAAATAACGTTGAAGATAGAGTTTCAATGTCAGAAAAATCGAAAAATAATGTTTTTGTTGAATTGGTACTAATTTCATATTCATAGAATCACAGTAAAATTTTTAATGAATATTGTTATGAATGATAACATAATTCTTTAACACTTTCCAACAAGGTTGAAAAGTGTTTATGACTTCGGTTTGTCTGTCTGTCTATCCGCCTGTCTGTCTGCTTGTCTGTCCGCGCTCTAACTCCCGTAAATATTTATGGAATTTCTTGAAATTGATATATGTTATTCAAGTTTACTATCGGATGTTCCCTATTGAAAGTGGCGTTTATACCTCTACTGGTTTGTATACAGGGTCCCTCGAAAATATTTCAAAGCATTGCGTTCTATGAGAGGCATTTCTATAAACCATATTTCCATACCCTTACTGTACACAAATCTTAATGAAATTGAAATATGTTATTCAAGTTCATTATCGGATGTTTCCTGTATAAAATGGAGTAAATACCACCACTGATTTGTGTACAGGGAAGGGACACACAAAAGTATTTCAAAGCATTGTGTTCTATGAGAGGCATTTCTATAAACCATATTTTCATACCCTTACTGTACAAAACAATACAAAACAATATCTTAATGAAATTGAAATATGTTCTACAAGTTCTCTATCGGATGTTCCCTGGTGAAAATGGAATTTATATCTCTTCAAAGCAATGCGTTCAATGAGAGGCATTTCTGTAAACCATATTTTCATACCCTTACTGTACACAAATCTTAATGAAATTGAAATATGTTATACAAGTTCACTATCGGATGTTCCCTGTTGAAAATGGAGTTTATACCTGTACTGGTTTGTGTACAGGGACCCCAAAAATATTGCAAAGAATTGCGTTCTATGACAGGAATTTCTATAAACCATATTTTCATACTCTTACTGTACACAAATCTTAATGAAATTGAAATATGTTATTCAAGTTCACGATCGGCTGTTTCCTGTATAAAATGGAGCAAATACCACCAATGATTTGTGTACAGGGACACACAAAAGTATTTCAAAGCATTGCGTTTTATATGAGAGATATTTCTATAAACTAAATTTTAATAGCTTTACTTTGCACGAAGATTGATGAAATTGAAATGTGTTATTTATAAGCACAAAGGAAAATGCTTTGCATAGATTATAGCATGATTAGCATTAGATTTACAGGGTGACACAAAAATATTCAGTTATATAAAGAGCTATTAATAAATATTTGCTAAAAGTGTACTTTCGTTTACATTAAGCGTTTTTAACACTTTCTGACTTTTTTAACACTTCCCAACAAGGTTGAAAAGTGTTAATGACTTCGGTTTGTCTGTCTGTCTGTCCGTCTGTCTCTCTCTCCGCGCTCTAATTTCCGTAAATATTTGTGGAATTTCTTGAAACTGATATATGTTATTCAAGTTCACAATCGGATGTTCCCTTTTGAAAATGGAGTTTATACCTTTATTGGTTTGTATACAGGGACACCCGAAAGTATTTCAAAGCATTGTGTTCTATGAGAGGTATTTCTATAAACCATATTTTCATACCTTTACTGTACACATATCTTAATGAAATTAAAATATGTTATTCCAGTTCACTATCGGATGTTCCCTGTTGAAAATGGAGTTTATACCTTTACTAATTTGTGTACAGGGGCACCCGAAAGTATTTCAAAGCATTGTGCTCTATGAGAGGTATTTCTATAAATCATATTTTCATACCTTTACTGTACACATATGTTAATGAAATTGAAATATATTATTCAAGTTCACTATTGGATGTTTTCTGTATAAAATGGATTAAATACCAATACTGTTTTATATACAAGGACACTCAAAAGTATTCTAAAGCATTGCGTTCTATGAGACATATTTCTATAAATCAAATTTTAATAACTTTACTTTCCACGAAGTTTTAGGAAATTAAAATATGTTATTTATATGCACAAAAGAATGCTTTACATAGAATATAGCATGATTAGCATTAGATTTACAGGGTGACACAAAAATATTCTGTTATATAATATTAAGAGCTATTGTTAAAAATTTGCTAGAATTCTACTTTCGTTTACATTAAGCGTTTTTAACACTTTCTAACATTTTTTTTAGTGTGAATATTATATCAATTTGTGTATCTGTACGTCTGTCCCTCTGTCTGTCACCCCGCGCTCCAACTCCCGTAAATATTTATGGAATTTTTTGAAACTGATATATGTTATTCAAGTTCACTATCGGATGTTCCCTATTGAAAATGGAGTTTATACCTCTACTGGTTTGTGTACAGGGACACACGAAAGTATTTCAAGGAATTGTGTTCTATGAAAGGTATTTCTATAAACCATATTTTCATACCTTTACTGTACAATATCTTCATGAAATTGAAATATGTTATTCAAGTTCACTATTGGATGTTTCCTATATAAAATAGATTACATACAACCACTAGTTTATCTACAGGGACACTCAAAAGTACTCCAAATCTTTGCGTTATTTGTGAGATATTTCTATAAATCAAATTGTAATAACTTTACTTTCCATGAAGTTTTACGAAATTGAAATATGTTATTTATATGCAGAAAAGAATGCTTTGCATAGAATATAGCATGGTTACCATTAGATTTACAGGGTGACACAAAAATATTCAGTTATATTAAGAGCTATTAATAAAAAATTGTTAGAATTGTACTTTCGTTTACATTATGAGTTTTTGACACTTTCTATCATTTTTTTTTATTTATTGTGAATATAATTTCAATTTGTGTATCTGTCTGACTGTTCTGTATGTCTATCTGTCTCTCTGTTTTTCTGCGCTCCAATTCCCGTATATATTTATGGAATTTCTTTTAACCGATATATTTTATTCAAGTTCACTATCGGATGTTCCCTATTGAAAATGGAATAACTACCTCTTCTGGTTTGTGTACAGGGACACCCAAAATTATTCGAAAGCATTGTGTTCCATGAGAGGAGTTTCTATAAACCATATTTTAATACTTTTAATGTATAGAATTTTTAATGAAATTTTAATATGTTATTCAATTCCCTATCGGATGTTTCCTATGTAAAATAAAGTGCATTTCTAACTGGTTTGTGTACAGGGTCACTTGAAGGTACTCTAAAGCATTGTGTTGTATGAGAGTTATTTTTATAAACCAAATTTTAATAATTTTATTTTCCACAAAGCTTAATGCAGTTGAAATATATTATACGTATGCACAAAAGAGTGTGCCTTCTATGTAATATAGTATGGTTAGCATTAGATTTACAGGGCCACACAAAAATAATCAGTTACATTAAGAGCTATTAATAAAATTTGCTGGAATTGCGCTTTTATTTACGTGAACATTTTAACACTTTCTTATAATTTTAGTGGGAATATGATTTCAATTTGTGCATCTGTCTGTCCCATTATCTACCTTTCTATCTGTTTGTCTCCGGCTCCTATCATCCGTGAATATTTTGAGAATTTTTAAAAAATGATACACTCAAGTTCCCTATAGAATATTCCCTATTTAAAATGTCATTAATAGGTCCTGTACAACTAGTTTCTTTACAGGGATAACAGCAATAAACAAAAGTCAATGTATTACGTTTTAGGACAGAATTTTTTAAAAGTTATATTTAAAAAACTTTCTACTATAAAAATCATAAAAACCTTGACATGTATTATTAATATTCTAAAATATTGTTTTGTATAGAATATGATGTGATTAACTTTCAGATTTTCAGGGCTACAGTAAAATATTCAGGGAGTTTAGAAGATGTAATTATAATCTCTGCATTTCCTTTAGCGTTAAGCCTTTTTAACACTTTCCAAAATGCCTAAGAGTAATTTTAAAATCAATTAGTCTATCTGTATGTTTTTCAGTCCTTCTGTCTGTTGTGCGATAAAGTAGGCAAAGAATATTAAAAGTTATTCGATACAACAATTGCGTACAGTTGGAAAGTGTTACTAATCAATGCGTACTGCATGATTTTTCTTTCTTGTTTTTTTCTTCAAATGAAATCATTTTCAAAGCACTAGATTTTTTTTTCTTTTTCAAGGATTTTAATAAGACATTTGCTTTTGTTTAAATGAACAAAAGGTTGATCTCACTCTCTCTTTTTGTAACATCATCTCCATTAAAAAATATTTTCTTCAGAAGCACGAGAAAACATCTACAGAAGAACGAGAAACGCGAATATTTTTCTAGAACAAATTTTTAATTAAATCCTTCTTTGACGGCATCTTATTTGAATCAAAATTCCTTCATTATCCATTCATTCATATTTCAATATTTGGCAGTAATTTTCTATAAAATTTTTGATAAATTCTCACCAGTATAAATGGACTTGACGTACATAACAATAATAATAATTTAAAAAAAATCTTTGGAAATATACGGAGTACAAGCTGATAACGAGAAAGCTATAATGAGTGCAGTTCTTCCTGTTGGGGATTCTAAAGGTTCGTCTTTAGCCGAATCGCAAAAATATTCATTGCCAAAGCAACCCTTGAATGATGGCCTCTCTGACTTGAAAAGCCAGGTCCAATCATACCTTGCAAATGCTGTTGACCTATCGAAGCTGAACGATGGAAGATATAAAATCAAAGAGACAGGCAAGACGTAAGAGATCGCGCAGCAGAAGTCGTTCAAGAAAACGCTCGCCAAAGCGCAGGTCTAGATCCAGAAAACGTTCTGGCAGTAAAAGACGAAAACGTCGTGCTAGCAGCGGAAGACGACGACGTAGGCGTTCCAGCAGTGGACGCACGCAATCAACTTCGAAACGACGACGATCAAGACGAGTAGACGGTGGCGGGCCTCCAAACTCTTATCCAGGGTCTGTGGCAGATTTCGCAATGACGTCGATTATTTATTTATATTTGTTGATTAGTTTTATGATTTAATTTTATATTTGTGTATTTTATTTTAGTCCTAGTGCTTATTTTAGGAGTGGATCAAGACAGCACATTTGCTCCTTTAAAATAGACATCTAAATTTTTAATTGTTGCCTTTAATTTTTTCAACCATAATATAAAATATGCTTTCACGTTAAAAAAAAAAATAAATAAATAAATAAATAAAATATCAAATTTGTTCATGCGTGTACTTACGGATAATACGTAAGTATCGTAATTTCGTGCACTTATGCGATTCAAACACATCAAGGTAGGGGTATGCATTTTTTTTTTTTTTTTTTTTTTTTTTTTTTTTGGGGGGGGGGGGGTAGTTGTGTGCGCAATAGTGATTTCAGCGAAAAAAAGTTACATGCGTTTTCAGATTCATGCACAGCGAGACAGGGGTGTCCAGTGATGTTCTTTGGTTTTCATGTGAGCGAAGCGAACATACGTGCGTGATAGTGATGGCTTCGAAAACGAGTTACATGCGTTCTCAGATTCATGCACAGCGGGGTTGGGGTGTCCAGTGATGTTTTTTTTGGTTTTCATGTGAGCGAAGCGAACATACGTGCGTGATAGTAATGGCTTCGAAAACGAGTTACATGCGTTCTCAGATTCATGCACAGCGAGTTGGGGTGTCCAGTGATGTTTTTTTTTGGTTTTCATGTGAGCGAAGCGAACATACGTGCGTGATAGTGATGGCTTCGAAAACGAGTTACATGCGTTCTCAGATTCATGCACAGCGAGGTTGGGGTGTCCAGTGATTTTTTTTTTGATTTTCATGTGAGCGAAGCGAACATACGTGGGTGATAGTGATGGCTTCGAAAACGAGTTACATGCGCTCTCAGATTCATGCACAGCGAGGTAGGGGTGTCCAGTGATATATATATATATATATATATATATATTTATGTGCGCGAAGCGTATATACGTGCATGATACAACACAAGTTAACGTGTTTTCCAATTACATCTTTCGTTTTCTGTTTCCTTACTTTTAGTGGAAGGGTCTAAATTCATAACGGGGGGGTTTCAGGTAGCAGGAAGCTTTCTTACAAAAGAAAATATCTAATCAGCATTTTAAAGCATTTGAATGTCAAAAGAAAATATTAATATTTTATTTTTTATTTTATTTATTTTACTTTTTTCAAGTGAAAGTATATTTTATATTATGGTTGAAAAAATTAAAATAAAGGCAACAATTAAAAATTTAGATGTCTATTTCAAAGGAGCAAATGTGCTGTCTCGATCCACTCCTCTTATTTTGGCACTAACTTAAAAAAAAAAAAAAAAAAAAAAAAAGATGCACTATTCAATCTTGTGTTCAGAGAAGATAAGCTAAATATTTTAATTTTTTTTTTTTTTTTTAATACATGCGTTAATATAGAAGATAGGTAAGTGCTTTAAAAATAGCATTTACAAATAAATAAATGTCATAAATTCTTTTAAATTTAAAGAAATGCGAATAGTATAAATAGAAACGTGATTTTAAAAATATATGCAGAGAAATACATTATTAATTACTAGAGAGAGAGAGAGAATGGACTATTTTTTAACTTTCAAAGAAAAACTAGTATGTTGTGGCCACCACAAGACTTTCTTCTATATTTTCCTATATACATATTCAATCAGTAACAATATTAAAAAAAAAAAAAAAAAAAATTACGATTTTTTTCTAATTTTTTTTTTGGTAAAAGTAATACATATTCAAACAGTAACAATATAAAAAAAAAAAAAAGATTTTTTTTTCTAAGTTTTTTTTTTTTTTTTGTTAAAAGTAAAAAAAAAATCGATAACTTTGTTTTAAATTATCACAGATTTATAGTTCAACCATTCGTTTAAAAGGTATTGACGAGATCTTTCGAAAGATACCCATCTTGAAAATTTACCCCCCCGGGGTGGGGGGGGAACCGGTGCCCCCACATGCACAAAATTGTTTTCGTAGTTAACTACTGCTATTATCAATAATTCATATTAATTTTACAATCACAAGTTTAAAATAACGCTCATTATGTACATTTATACGAAATTTTGTCCTACGTTGCCATGTTAAAAATTTAGAAAAAATGCGATCACAGCGCCACCTGTTGAGCTACTGATCCCTAAATGTAATCAGGACCAGTTTATGTCGGGGACCAACTAAATACCAAGTTTGGTTAAGTTTCGTTTAAAAAAAAAAAAAAAAAAAAAAAAAAAAAAAAAAATATTTTTTTTTTTTTTTGTTAAAAGTAAAAAAATCGATAACTTTGTTTCAAATTGTCACAGATTTATAGTTCAACCATTCGTTTTAAAGGTATTGACAAGATCTTTCGAAAGATACTCATCTTGAAAATTTACCCCCCCCCCCCGGTGGGTACTTCCCCCCCAGGGGGGGACCGGTGCCCCCACATGCACAAAATTTTTTTCGTAGTTAACTACTACTATTATCAATAATTCATATTAATTTTACAATCACAAGTTCAAAATAACGCTCATTATGTACATTTATACGAAATTTTGTCCTATGCTGCCATGTTAAAAGTTTACATAAAATGCGATCACAGCGCCATCTGATGGGCGATTGATCCCAAAATCTAATCAGACCCTTTCCATGTCAGGGTCCAACTATACACCAAGTTTGGTTCAATTTCATTCATCGGTTCGTGAGATACGGTGTAACATATGAAATTTTGCGATCACAGCGCCACCTGCTGGACGATTGATCCCCAAATCTAATCAGCACCATGCCCCGTCAGGTTCCAACTATATACCAAGTTTGGTTGAATTTCATTCATTGGTTCGTGAGATACGGTGAAAAATACGAAAATTTGTCCTATACTGCCATGTTAAAAATTTACATAAAATACGATCACAGCGCCACCTGATGGGCTATTGATCCCCAAATCTAATCAGCACAATGCCCCGCCAGGGTCCAACGATATACCAAGTTTGGTTGAATTTCATTCATTGGTTCGTGAGATACGGTGAAAACACTAAACCACAGACAGACACACAGACAGACATTTTTTAAAAACTATCAATTCGTGTTCAGGACATCCCAAAACGTGTAGATCCGTCAAAAAACGGAGGTCGAAATTTTCGCGAATCCAATACTTTCTCTATATTACATATAGAAGAAAGTAAAAAAATTGCTATTACATTTTGTACTCAAAATATTGCTAGGAGGGCATTTATTTCCCTAAGCTTTACTATACGGCACCCATTGCTTATTGCCGGTACCGATGTTTTGATTGCGTGATATGGATATGATGGTGATTCGAGACCCGAATCAGAGTATCGATACTTTTTTCTGTTGTATCGAAACGTAACAAAGCGTAACATTTACTGATTCATGCATCGCTAATTAGGGGTATCCAGTGATGTTTTTCTTTGGTTTTAATGCTCGCGAAGCGAACAAACAGCAGAAAACATAGTGACCGAGGCTCCATGAACTTTTATGCTTTTACTGATTCATGCTCCACGAATTAGGGGCGTCCAGAGATGTTTTTTTTTTTTTTGTTTTAATGCTCGCGAAGCGAGCAAACAGCAAAAAACATAGTGACCGCTGCTCCATGAATTTTCATGCGTTTACTGATTCATGCTCCACGAATTAGGGGCGTCCAGTGATTTTTTTTTTTTTTTTTTTTTTAATGCTCGCGAAGCGAGCAAACAGCAGAGAACATAGTGACCGCTGCTCCATGAATTTTCATGCTTTTACTGATTCATGCTCCACGAATTAGGGGCGTCCAGTGATGTTTTTTTTTGTTTTAATGCTCGCGAAGCGAGCAAACAGCAAAAAACATAGTGACCGCTGCTCCATGAATTTTCATGCTCTTACTGATTTATGCTCCACGAATTAGGGGCGTTAGTGATGCTTTTTTTTATGGTTTTAATGCTCGCGAAGCGAACAAACAGCAGAAAACATAATGAGCGCTGCTTCACTATGATTATTATTATCATGACATTTTGTTTTAACGCTCGCGAAGCGAGCAAACAGCAGAAAACATAGTGACCGCTGCTCCATGAATTTTCATGCTTTTACTGATTCATGCTCCACGAATTAGGGGCGTCCAGTGATGTTTTTTTTTGTTTTAATGCTCGCGGAGCGAGCAAACAGCAAAAAACATAGTGACCGCTGCTCCATGAATTTTCATGCTTTTACTGATTCATGCTTCACGAATTAGGTGCGTCCAGTGATGTTTTTTTTTGTTTTAATGCTCGCGAAGCGAGCAAACAGCAGAAAACATAGTGAAACATAAAAAAATATGTTTCATAATAATGAAAAGTATTGTTTCATGACATTTTGATTCGATTCACGACGTTGTGAAACAATTCGCAGTACCGACACACAAACCGAATCAAAACACCATCATACCACGTGATCAAAACATCGGCAACGGCAATTAGCAATGGGTGCCGTATAGTAAAGCTGTTCCTTAAATTCTTTAATGTTGAAGGGGGGTACCGGATTTTGGGATGAATTATCTTATTATATTACGGATTATTTTCTTTTATATTACGTTGCGTTCAGATCGTCAGTAAAAAGATTTTCATCCAAATACATTCTTTTTTTGTTTACATTCATCTCAGGACAATCACTAGTCTAACGCTTCGTCTGATTCTTTCACTCATCAGATATGTAAAGTCGTACACGATTGGATACTGGTTTGGACCCTGAAAGTGTTAAAAAGAAAACAGTATTATAAAGAATACCTTGTAAAAAATTACATTTCTAGTCTAGTCAAAATAGGAAAAATAGAAGAAAAAAATCGTGTAGTTTTGAAAATTTGCATACTCATAGCCGAGGGGGTCCTGAACAACATACTAAAAGTCCCCGTCCTTGGGGGGTGAGCGGGGGGCAGGGGGGGCATTTAAGAGGGGCAATTTTCAGTTTTTATTAAATATCTTAAAAACTATCGCATTTAGAGAAAAAATGTCAATTACAAAATTAATCTACGTAAAATTTCCTACAAAAATGTATGTTACATTTTGTTTGTACGATCATTAGTTTAGAAGATATAGGGAGATGAAATAACACATTTTCTTGGAAAATTCTTTTTTGCAATAGTAAAATCAACTAAAGTGTGCAATTAAAAGGGTTCTTGTCAAATATTTTCTAATGTAAAAAACAAATATATACATAGGGAATATGCAAGGATAATACATCATGTTTTGTAAGTTTTAAATAATTTTAAGGCTAGTAGGCGCAAGTGGCGGTTTGAGTAAAAATCTGGATAAGTCCAGTCAAAATAGAAAAAATAGAAAAAAAAAATCGTGTAGTTTTGAAGTTTTGCGCACTCATAGCCGAGAGGGTCCTGAACAACATACTAAAAGTCCCCGCCCGTGCGGGGTGAGCGGGGGGCAGGGGGGCATTTAAGGGGGGCAATTTTCAGTTTTTATTACATATCTTAAAAACTATCGCATTTAGAGAAAAAATGTCAATTACAAAATTAATCTACGCAAAATTTCTTACAAAAATGTATACAGTAACCGCCGCTTAATAAAATCACTGGTTAATAAAATCAGCCGCTTAATCTGATCAAATTGCCAGGACCGGAATCAAATCAATACAAACTACTGTTGAAACCGCCGCTTAATAAAATCAGCATCGCCGGTTAATAAACTCAAAAAAATGTCCTCAGCAGCCAAAATTATCATTTATGCACAAAAAAAAAAAAAAAAAAAAAAATATTTACATTGTAATTTTTTTCTTTTTAATAAAAAAAGAAATTTAAGTACCCGTTATCGCTCATTGTCGAATATTTTACACTTGCAGCATAGTTACAAATTAAACATGCTCCATAACTTATCTCCCTAACAATTTCAAGGAACGTATTTTTCAAAACGTAGTAATAAGTAACAAATTTGATTTGATTTGCAAATAATATATATATATATATATATTAATTATTAAAAGACAATTTCTAGTTCTTATTTTGAAATAGCTATAAATTAAGAGGTTCAAACGGAAATATTTTAAATTTATGAAAAAAGCGGGAACTTTTGGTAAAATAAAATAATGATGATTTTCTTTGAAGGAAAATGCATAGAAATTTTGAATGCGTTTAATTTAATTATATCGGAAGAATAATTAAATATTTATGAAAAAATAATTAATAAGATTTTAAATTTATGAAAAAAGCGTGAACTTTTGGTAAAATAAAATAATGGTGATTTTCTTTGAAGAAAAGCGCATAGAAATTTGGATTGCGTTTAAGTTACTTATATCGGAGCAATAATTAATTATTTATCAAAAATTAATAAATATTGTTTACTAATTTCATTATTCGTTACCTTTTGAAATTGCTTTCCAAATTCAGGGAAGTAATACCCTTTCCTTGAGTGCAGGAACGTTCGCCGGATATAAAAATCATCCGCTTAATAAAATCACTTTACCTCAGAACGAATGTGATTTTAAAAAGCGGCGGGAACTGTATTATATTTTGTTTGTACGATCATTAGTTTAGAAGATATAGGGAGATGAAATAACACATTTTCTTGAAAAATTCTTTTTTGCAATATTAAAATCAACTAAAGTGTGCAATTAAAAGGGTTCTTGTCAAATATTTTCTAATGTAAAAAACAAATATATACATAGGGAATATGCAAGGATAATACAGCATGTTTTGTAAGTTTTAAATAATTTTAAGGCTAGCATGCGCAAGTGGCTGTTTGAGTAAAAATCAAGATAACGAAGACCCAAAACCGATCAACATTAAAAAAAAAAAAAAAAAAAAAAAAAAGTCGTATAGCTTAGAAATTGAGCACAGTTATAAATTTAAGTGCCCTGAATAACATACTAAAAGTCCCTAACCATGGGGGGGGGGCATTTAAAGGGGGCACATTTCAGTTTTTATTAAGTATCTTGAAAACTATCGCATTTAGAGAAGAAAAAAAATCTCAATTGCAAAATTAATCTATACGTAAAATTTCCTAAAAAAATTGTATATTCTATTTTGTTTGTATGATCAATAGTTTAGAAGACATAGGGGAACGAAATAACACATTTTCTTGAAAAATTCTTTTTTTTTTTTTTTTTTTTTTTTTTTTTTTTGCAATAGTAATATCAACTAAATTGTGGAATTAAAAGGGTTCTGATAAAATATTTTCTAATGTACAAAACAAATATATGCATAGGGAATATGTAAGGATAATACAGCATGTTTTGTACGTTTTAAATAATTTTAAGGCGCAAGTGATCTTTAGGTAAAAATCCAGATAACGAAGACCCAAAACCGATCAACATTAAAAAAAATCTTATAGCTTTAAGATTTTTTTTCTCTAAATGCGATAGTTTTCAAGATACTTAATAAAAACTGAAATGTGCCCCCTTTAAATGCCCCCCATGGTTAGGGACTTTTAGTATGTTATTCAGGGCACTTAATTTTATAACTGTGCTCAATTTCTAAGCTACACGATTTTTTTTATTTTTTTTTTATGTTGATCGTTTTGGGGTCTTCGTTATCTAGATTTTTACTCAAACCGCCACTTGCGCCTGCTAGCCTTAAAATTATTTAAAACTTACAAAACATGCTGTATTATCCTTGCATATTCCCTATGTATGTATTTCTTTTTTACATTAGAAAATATTTGACAAGAACCCTTTTAATTGCACACTTTAGTTGATTTTACTATTGCAAAAAAGAATTTTCAAGATAATGTGTTATTTCATCTCCCTATATCTTCTAAACTAATGATCGCACAAACAAAATGTAATATATGTTTTTGTAAGAAATTTTGCGTAGATTAATTTTGTAATTGACATTTTTTCTCTAAATGCGATAGTTTTTAAGATATGTTATAAAAACTGAAAATTGCTCCCTTTAAATGCCCCCCTGCCCCCCCCCCCGCTCACCCCCACGGGCGGGGACTTTTAGTATGTTGTTCAGGACCCTCTCGGCTATGAGTGTGCAAAACTTCAAAACTACACGATTTTTTTTTTCTATTTTTCCTATTTTGACTGGACTTATCCAGATTTTCACTCAAACAGCCACTTGCGCCTACTAGCCTTAAAATTACTTAACACTTACAAAACATGCTGTATTATCCTTGCATATTCCCTATGTATATATTTGTTTTTTACATTAGAAAATATTTGACAAGAACCCTTTTAATTGCACACTTTAGTTGATTTTACTATTGCAAAAAAGAATTTTCCAAGAAAATGTGTTATTTCATCTCCCTATATCTTCTAAACTAATGATCGTACAAACAAAATGTAATATACATTTTTATAGGAAATTTTACGTAGATTAATTTTGTAATTGACATCTTTTCTCTAAATTCGATAGTTTTTAAGATATTTAATAAAAACGGAAAATTGCCCCCTTAAATGCCCCCCCTGCCCCCCGCTCACCCCCCACGGGCGGGGACTTTTAGTATGTTGTTCAGGACCCTCTCGGCTATGAGTATGTAAAATTTCAAAACTACACGATTTTTTTCCTCTATTCGTCAAATTTTGGCCTTCGTTGCCTGGACTACTGGATGAGAGTTTGGAGGCCCGCCACCGTCTAGTGATCAAGACGCCACAAGAAAGTTGTGGAAGAAGACCAATAATTATTTCGAGACACAATTGTCAAACTTTTAGAAGATATTGAATTATAATTCGTTTATCAATAATCTGTAATGTTTTATCAAAATTCAGGCATAATTAAATTATGTTAGTCAGCATATTGTAAAAATACAATAAAAAAAACTTGATATCGTAATTACTTTTTTTGGTTTTCTAATGCTTCTAAATTTCAATTTATTTATTTAAAATTTCTTTCTTTTCTTCTTATATTATATTTCTGAGCTAATTTTTTATTATGGATGGAAAAATTGGTTTGTATATGATTATAACATTATTTTTATGTTATTTGGCGTCGAAGTATCTCGGACGTTTTTCGCGAAGAATTTTCCTTCCGTATTTCCGCAACCGAAATAGCTATTTTGAGGGAACAAGTATAGGACATTTTCTTGGGGACTCTGCTCTGATATTTGGCGCTGAAGTAGCTCGAACGTTTTTCGGACTTTACTTCTGCGACTATTATAACTATTTTTATGTTAATCGCTCATTGAAATTATTAATAAATTATAAAATACTGTAAAAAGTAATGAAACTTTAACAATAATCATGTAAATTATTCCTATTCAATGTGTTTGATTAGGTCACTTTTATAGAAGGAATGCGCTTTTAAAAATTTGCAAGAGCCAGTTTAAACCTTGTCGTACATTTATACATTAGAATATAAATCGAATATGAAATATTACTATAAATTAACTAAAAAATTCAATGATAAAAAGTATTTTGGTACTTGTTTTTTAATAAGAATAAAAAAATAATAATAATAATAATAATAACGCTAAAGTGATCAAAAATTTAAAAGTTGCGAAGGGAATCCTATACTAAAACTGTACCATTTTATGACTATCCGCGCGTCAAAAATTTGGAACAGCTTTTTAATATAGGACACCTTAGAACACCTAGCTGCGATTTAAAAACATAACAAAAACAAATTCTGTTCGAGACAGAATTTAATTTAGTACGATAGGACTATTTTTTATATACTACAAACTCTTTTTTTTTTTCTTTTTAATCATTTATCCCTTTGGTTAGACTATATTTGAGGGTGCCCCTTGATTCTCGCCAAGTTGTGATCGCGGTAAATATATTAAGGTTAGCCTATTTATATGTATAGAGTTCTAACAGATGACGTCATGAGCATGTTTGCTGAGGGACAGTTGACCTTACTGACCCATTTTATCAATGCGGAATAGTGTTTGTTGTGACTGTGGTGGCGAGTAGCCGCGTATTGATAAAGATAATGATGAACTTGTATAAACATTTAATTAACATTTAGCACCATACATTACTTTATACATATATACAGATTCTAAGAGCATTTTGATGTATTTTGATAGTCGATAATATTGTTCATGGAAAGAGTCAAATCGATGTAAATAGAATAGAATAAGTTTTTATCCATGTTGCCAGACTCCTTTTTTTGGAAAGTAGAAAACCCGGGAGAAATAGAAAACAAACAACCAAGGAGAACACAATAATTCTCCCCCACTTGAAAACATACAGTGCCGAGTCAACCTTTAAGATAAAATATAATCTTGCAGGTATGCTGGTTGGCGCCTCGTTCTAGTAGATCTTCGTACAGGTGGTGGAGGAGTCTGTGGTTGATCTGTGGCTGGATATGTGTTCAGCTCATTTCCTTGAGGATTGATAACTTGATAATAAGCAGGGTCATGATTTGTGTTATGGGAGGATTTCTGGTGTGGAATTGATGGCGATGCTATATTTTCCCTTTGAACATTTGATTTCTGTAGTTGATTAATATGCCTCTTGATTTCCCTGCCTTCATCTAATTTAACTATATAGTGAATATGTCCAAGTTTTCTAGTTATAACTCCTAGTTTCCATACGGTTTTATTGTTTATAAAGAATTTTGCTCTCACTCTCTCCCCCCACATAGATTTTTCGAGTGTGAGGTCTAATCTTCTGTTCAGACTTCTTTTCGTGGTATGGAAACAGTGCGTCAAGTTTAATACGAATTTGGCGATTTAGATACATTTCTGCTGGTGACTTCCCATTTGCTAAAGGCGTTGCTCGATATCGAAAAAGAATCTTTTGAAGTTTTAAGTGGATGGGAAGATTTTCTGTGACCATTGCTTTTAGTCGATCTTTCAGTGTTTGCACGTTACGTTCCGCAAGGCCATTGGTCGCTGGGTGTCCTGGTGCGATAAATTTTTGCTTTATTCCATTCATACGACAGAAATTTTTAAATGTTTCCTTCGTGAAAATTTTAGCGTTATCAGAAACTATAACTAGTGGATATCCATGCATTGCAAAAATTTCGTTAAGTAATTTCATAGTAATGTCAGCATTTGGAGCTTTCTGTGAGACTTTGATTTCTACCCAACGTGATTTTGCATCCACAACGAGTAGGTAATAAAATCCCTGGAAAGGACCTGCTTAATCGATATGAATTCTATCCCAATTATTAATTGGTAAATCCCAGTGGTGAAGGGGTGCCTTCGCAGGATTATGTCTCACTGAAGAACAATCTGGGCAAGATTTTACTAAGTTTTCTATGTCCTTGTCGATATTCTTCCATATACAATAACGTCGAGCTAACTGTTTCATTTTTGTTATTCCAATATGCGTAGAATGTAATTCTTTTAGGACTTCAGGCTGCAGTTTTCTCGGTATTACAATGCGATTACTCTTAAATAAAATTCCATTATCCAAAATGTAGTCACTGTTGATGGAGCTTGATTGAAGTTCTTTTTTGATCTGTGACAACTCCTGATAATTTTCTGTTTCTCGTATGATAGTATCTGCAGTTAGAGTTTCAGTTGATATTTCAAAAATATTAGATGCACATATTTGATGAACTTCGTCGTTTATATATGTGTCTGCCGATGCGTAATTCTGGTTGACAGGAGATCTAGATAAACAATCTACATTTTGATTTTCCAATCCTTTCCTAAATTTGACGGTGTAATCAAATCCAGCTAAATAAGAAGCATAGCGCAACAGTCGAGCAGATGTCATTTTTGGAAGACTTGCTTTTCTATGAAATATCCTGGATAAGGGCTGGTTATCAGTGATTAGGACGAAATTTCTACCATAAAGATAATCGAAAAAGTGAGAAAATCCAAATACGATTGCTAAAGCTTCTCGGTCAAGTTGAGAGCAATTTCTTTCAGCTTCTGTTAAGGAACGGGAAGCAAAAGCGATTGGCTTTTCTACATCATCGATGGTATGTGATAAGATAGCAGCAACTCCGACTGGACTAGCATCTGTCGCTAGTGTAACAGGTAATTCAGGATTGAAAGGTACTAACACTCTGTCACTGGATATCTCTTCTTTAAGCTTAAGGAAAGCCTGCTCACTTTCTTTATTCCAGCAAAATTTCTGATGTTTCCGCAGAAGCTTGCGTAAAGGGTAAGTAATGGTCGAAACGTTTGGTATGAATCGAGAATAGTAAGTTACCATACCTAAAAATTGGCGCAGTTCTTGAACATTCTTTGGTCGTGGCATGCGTGTTATAGCTTCAACTTTTGTAGGTGATCGTGATATTTTATTGTTTTCTATTACATGACCTAAATATTCAATTTTTGTTCGAAAAAATTCACATTTCTTGCTATTCACGTGTAAATCGTAGTCACGTAATCTTTCTACACATGCAAGGAGGTTCTTCGAGCATTCTTCTTTGGTTTTACCATGAACGACAATATCATCAAAATAAGCGATGGTTTTTTGTAAACCTTTCAGGATTTGATCAATTACCCGGTTAAATTCAGCAGGTGCAGTTTTAATTCCAAAGCTTAACCTAGTCATCCTGTATGTACCTCGATGTGTCGAAATAGTTTGGATAATGCTGCTCTCATCATCAGTTTTTAAGTGAAGATAAGCTTTAAACAAGTCTAACTTGCAGAAATACTTCGAATTCCCAAGACTGTTTAATACTTCATCGATTTTCTTTATTGGATAATTTGCATTCATCAGTAGGTCGTTAACTCCAACTTTATAGTCAACACAGAGTCTAACTGGTCCATCCGCTTTAGGAATTACAACCAACGGTGATCCCCAATCACTTGTAATTGATTTAGATATTATTCCAGCTGCTTCGAGATCATCAAGTTCTTTTTCAACTTTTTCTCGTAAAGCATAGGGTACATTTCGTTCAGGAGTGTAACTAGGTTTTGCTCCATCACGTAACTTCAGTTTGATTAAGAAATTCGGTACACAACCAACCTTTTGTTCGAACACTTCTGGAAAAAGATTTATAATCTCCGAGACATCATTGATTGCAGCGATTTTATTTCCTATTCTATTTTGGGGGTTGTTTTCTGTATCGATTTCATGTAGATTGATTTTTAAATGTCTAACCCATACTCTGCCTAGAAGAGGATCATACCCATCAGGTTGGTTGCAGGATTTAAGGCCGATTGACTCCTGATGTGTCCTAGGCCTAGAGGGGGAATGCCCTCCGTGGGGGTCTTTCTAAGGGGTCCTAGCCCGTATTTACGCAACATACCCATCAGGAACGACATATAAATATTCATTAGATATACACCCTTTATATTCAACCTTCACTCGCACTTTCCCTAAGGGCACAAACACATTTTCAGTATATGATCTAAAAACAATATTTGTTGGTTCAAACTGTTCCTTGAGACCTAACCTTTTAAATTGACTTTCTGGTATGAGAGTGTATCCTGCTCCTGTGTCGACTTCAAATTTTTGATAGCGATTTTCGATTTTTACTGTAGTAAAATATTTCTTAGCATCAGGGGTAGAATCTGAGATATGGTTATCGTAAATATCAACAATCGTGTTTATGTTATTATTTTCATATATTTCTATTTGATTAAGTGGTATTCTTGGACTATTTGATCTTTTAGCTTTAAGTAATGTCTTGATACAGACTTTTTGTACATGTCCAGTTGATTTACACGAATTACACTTCAAATTATTTGGATTAATGCGACAGTCTTTTGATAAATGGTTGTTTTTCGCACAGCGTAGGCACAAATTATTTATGCCAAGTTTTTCAAAATCAATTTGATTTTGTTTGGATTTCATGCGCTGATGTGAAACTGCCTCTTTTTTCTTTATGTTTTGAGTGTTAAAGGATGTTTTCACGTATTTCAATTGCCTATTACTTTTGGCGACTTTATTGATATCCTCTGAGATAGATGTACTGGTATTTAAAGTTTTTGATAACTCGCGACTGTCAATTTTTGAAGCTTCAAGTGCAATAGCTTTATCAACAATATCGTTGAAATTTTTTAACTCTGATTGCAAGAGTTGCTCTTTGATCCAACTATCTTTAATGCCACGAATAAATTGTGCTCTAAGGAAAATATCAGCAACAGATGCATTCACAGTCAACACTAAACTCGCATTCGGAAATATCACGCCGTAATTCTGCCACATATTCGGAAATAGAACTGTCCTGTTTTTGATAAGTTGACAAAAAGTAATGTTGTGAAACTAAAGGATTTTTCTTTGGTGCTAAATGATTTTCTAATACTTTAAGTAGTTCATCATATTCTAATTCACTGGGAGCCTTTGGCGCAATAACAGCCGCCAAGATATTGTAATTTGATGCTCCTATAGAATTTAACAAAATTTGTGCGCTTTTATATTTATCATGAAAAATATCTTTCATCATTAAATAATTTTCGAAACGTCGACGATAATATTTAAAATTTTCTTTCTTATTATCAAAACATTCAAAAGGAGGAATATGGGAAATGTTAACAACTGGAATCTTTGTTGAGTTAGTATTACTGCTATTATTAGCCATTTCAGATTTGTCTCTTGACAACAACTGTTCAATAAGCATTTGTTGGCCCCGATTTACAGTATCAAGCAATTTCTGAAATTGTTCTGGATCCATTATCTATTTAAAATGTAAATTATAACTTTTTTCAATAAATAATTATATTGTACATAAAAATTATTAAGTTGAATTGAAAATGAAACAACTTTACCTCGTCGCCAAAACTGTTGTGACTGTGGTGGCGAGTAGCCGCGTATTGATAAAGATAATTGTTATGAACCCACGTTCTGTATTTTATTATTATACTTAAAATTGTAATATTGGTTTGTGAATCTGGCAACAAGTCAGTTTCTCAAGTTTAAGTTTTGTTCTGGATTAAGTACGTTACGTTTGATTAAGTTCTTTTCCATTTACGTATAAATATTTCATATCATCTGTAAATAAACATAGTTTTAATTAGTACGATATGCGTATTCTTTGAATGCTGATAAGTAACATTTGGCGTCCGCGACATTTAACTCGAATATGTTTGTTTTCATATACTGAAATAAGTAACTAGTACTTTCTTTGCTTTTCAAATATTCTTTTGTTTGCATTTACGTAACTGAAATTTATAATGAATCAAAAGAATAACGATGGTGCAAATACGAACCAAACAAATAATGATGGTGTGAATACAAATGTTTTGGATAATTTGAAAAGAGAAAGAACAAATTTACGACGTCAGTTTACGACTGCTTGTAACCAGTTCGATGAGTTAATAGCTAACACGACGATAGAAAGTAAGCAAATTTCTGTGATATTTAATAAGATTTTGGATAAGTCAGAACGTTTATTTAAGATTGATTCTGAATTGAGTGAACTTTTAGAATTAAATGATGATGAATATGATCAGATTGAATCATATAGAGATCGTTTTATAGAAATCAAAACTACATATGAAAAAAATGAACAATCATCTCACGATGAAGTTTCTAGTACAAATTCGATTTCTGGTCTTAATTTAAAACTTCCTAAGCTAAATTTAAAAGAATATGATTTGGTTCCTAGAACATGGGTTGCTTTTTGGGGACAATTTTCCCGCATCCATGTTGATGATAGCATACGAGAAGAAGATAAATTTCAATATTTACTTTCTTCATTGAAGTCAAAAACCAAAGCCAGAGATATTGTAGAAAGTTATCCACCTTCCAAGGATAATTATATTAAAGTTATTGAGCATCTTAAGTCGAGATTTGGAAGAACGGATCTTCTGATAGAAGTTTATGTACGTGATCTTTTAGCTTTAGTAAGTAATAGATCATCCGTCAAATTATCGGAACTTTATGATAAATTAGGATCATATTTAAGAGGATTAGAAACCCTTGGCGTCACTACTCAAAATTATGCTGCTATGCTTTATCCGGTAGTAGAATCTTGCTTACCTGCTGAAGTTTTGAAAGCCTGGGATAGATATAGGCTTAATAGGGAAACTAATGTTGAGGATTCTTTAACTTTGACTAAAGAAAAATTATTAGAAAATTTAATGTCATTTTTGCAACATGAAGTTGAGGGTGAGGAGCATCGAGTTTTAGCAGAAAGTGCCTTTGGCAATGCCATGAAAAATAAGAAAGAGCATAATTCGCCAATTTCAAGGAACGAGCCAACAGCATCCGCTTTAATAAATTCCTCACCACCTAATAAGAAGCTTAATTGTATTTTCTGTGATTATAATCACTCCAGCCAAAACTGTAACAGAGCTGCGACTTTAAGCAATGAAGAAAGAAAATCAATAGTTATAAAGAAAAAATGTTGCCTAGTTTGCCTAAAACCTAATCATTTGGCGAAAAACTGTCGAAGTAATGTAAAATGCATTGTATGCAGCAGACGGCATTATCAACTGCTTTGTCCAGATTTGAAAACAAAATCAAGTGATATGCGAAGCAATCAAAATAGAATAGAGGGGGAAAATTCTGCTACACTATTTGCTTCATCGTTACATGAAATTTATTTGAAAACATTAATTGTACGCTTACGTCATAAGAACAAGTGCCTGAATGTTAGAGCCCTGCTTGATGATGGATCTCATAGATCATATATAGAAAAGAGTTTGGTGCAAGAACTTAAGTTAACTCCAGTAGGGACAGAAACCTTATGCCAAGGACTATTTGGTGGCAGTACTACACCGTTGAAAGAACATGGGCGTTTTAATGTGGTTATAGAAAGTACTGATGGAAAATATTCAACCAAACTTTCATTTTTAGATCAATCTAAGATTTGTTCAAATTTGCCCAGAATAAAAGATAAAAATTTAATATCACAACTTTCATCAAAGGGGATTAGGTTATCTGATGTTGGCAATGATATACCTCCAATTAGGTTACTCATCGGCGCAGACATTATTGGTTCACTTCTAACTGGAAGAATTGAAGTGCTGAAAGGAGGATTATCAGTAGTCGAAACTAAACTAGGTTGGACTGTACTAGGACTTGGTCGAAAGCGTGAAGTATTGAATACAGTATCTTTATGTTTACAAAGTGTCGAATTAGAAAAATTATGGGATTTAGAAACATTGGGCATAAATGATCCCATTCAAGAAAAAGCTAGGAAAATTTTAGACGAAGAAACACTTCTTCATTTTACTGAGACTGTTAAGATCAATGAGAAAAATAGATATGAGATTTCACTACCCTGGTTGGCAGGACATCCTCAGTTATTCAATAACTATGATAAAGCAGCATTAAGACTTATGCAAACAACTAAACGCTTGCTTAAAGAAAATTACTTTGAGGAATACAATGACATTTTTCTTCGTTGGGAGAGTGAAGGCATAATAGAAGAAGTGGAACCAGCTCAAACTACTGAAGCTTTATATTATTTACCGCACAGACCAGTGATTAAATTATCAAGTGTTACTACAAAAATTCGTCCAGTGTTTGACGCTTCATCAAAGACTTCTGGTGGTGCATCATTAAATGACTGTCTAAGTACTGGACCAAGTCTAATTCAACAAATTCCTCTACTTCTTAACAAGTTCAGAATAGATGCTTTAGGAGTCACAGCAGATATCAAACAAGCATTTCTGCAAATTAGTGTTCGTCCAGAAGACAGAAATGTGTTAAGATTTCTCTGGTGGAAAGATAAAGATCGATCAGCAATCAAAGAATACCGACATACCCGTGTTGTATTTGGAGTTACTTCAAGTCCATTTTTATTAAATGCTACTATTGATTATCATTTGCAATATCAACAATTCCAAACCATAGAATTACAAACAACAATGGAAATACTTAAGAAAGGATTTTATGTCGACAATTTAATCACAAGTGTCCAAAATGAAGATGAATATATGAAATTGCAAGTTCAATCTAAAGAAGTTATGAAAATCGGTGGTTTTGATTTACGCTGCTGGACATGCACAGGAGATGAGAATCAGGAAAATCATTCAGTTCTCGGTTTAAAGTGGAATACAGAGTCTGACGAGCTTAAGTGTCATTTTCCCAAAGCAATAGAAAATTTAGAAGATGTAGGTACTAAAAGAAAATTACTTTCAATAGTTAACAGTGTTTATGACCCAATTGGTTTTACGTTACCTGCCATGCTGTTTCCTAAGTTACTCCTGCAAGAGGCTTGGAAGAGAAAAATAAGTTGGGATGAACCGCTTCCCAATGATCTCCAGTCACAATATAAAAACTGGGTGAAACATTTTCATTGTATACAACAATGTTCTATTCCAAGAAGAATGTTTTATGGATCTAAAAGAAGATGCCACTCTACACTTGTTTTCAGATGCATCAGGTAATGCTTATGCTTGTTGTGCGTATCTTCGTTGTAAAGAGAATTCAGAAGTATTTGTCAATTTCGTTTCTGCCAAGTCAAGAGTCTCACCAATTAATCGGCCAACTATTCCCCGATTAGAGTTGTTGGGGGCTTTACTGGCTGCTCGTTTAGCCAAAACTATAAAATCTGTAATGAATTTTCCTCTTAAAACTTTCTTTTGGACTGATTCTATGGTAGCATTAGCCTGGATTTTGAAAAAGGAACCCTGGAATAATTTTGTTGGAAACAGAGTAAAGGAAATTAGAGAACTAACAGACACGGAAAGTTGGAGCTATGTTCCAGGAGATCAGAACCCTGCTGACCTCCCATCTCGATCATGTACTTGTAAGGAACTTGAGAAAAAAAACTGGTGGGAAGGACCCCCGTGGCTGAAGAATTCTACCGAATTATGGCCAAATGAATGCATAACTTTTCCAGAAGAAGCACTAACTGAAAGAAGGAAAGTTGTAATAAGTGCAGCGAACATTCAAGATGCTGAAAATTTTAGCCAAAGACTTTTGTATTTTTCTGAATATCCTAAGCTGCTACGTATGATGGCCTGGATATTAAGATTTTGCCGACTTTCTAAGAATAAAGAAATGAATATATCAATGAATTTACGTACCGAAGAAATTAATGAAGCTGAAGTTGTCCTTACGAAAATAATTCAACGTGAATGGTGTACTGAAAATAGAAAAAGATATGAAGGAACAATGAAGTTTTATGAAGAAAATGGTTTATTGAAAGTGAAGACTCGACTCATACTTGGAGAAGACAATGATGATTTTAAGTACCCGATTGTTTTACCAGATCACTTGATAGTCAGGCGTTTCATCGAGTACATACACAAAAGCTTAAATCATGCTGGGGTCCAAACTGTTTTATCTCATATAAGAGAAAGATTTTGGATTCCTCGTGGTCGAAGAGTAATTAGAGAAGTTATTTCTCGGTGCATACCTTGTAAGAGACATTCAGTCAAAGCCATAGTCACAGAACCAGCTCCACTTCCAGCGAATAGAATAAACAGAGTAGCAGTCTTTCAAGTAACCGGTACAGATTTGGCTGGTCCTATTTTTCTTCGAAAAGGTATTAAAGCGTGGATAGTTTTATTTACGTGTGCTGTATTTCGTGCTGTACATTTAGAACTAATTAGTTCCTTATCAACTGAAGCATTTATGCAAGCCTTACGTCGATTCTTTGCGCGCAGAGGTAGAATTTCTATTATGTATACCGACAATGGAACTAATTTTGTTGGAACTTCCAGATGTTTTGAGAATTTAGACTGGGAAGCAATTCAAGCTGAATGTGGAATGAGAAAAATCAAATGGAACTTCATCCCACCAAGCGCACCATGGTACGGAGGATGGTGGGAGCGAATAATTCGCTTAATAAAAGATCTATTAAAAAGAAATCTTGGAAAGGCCAGCTTAAGTTTCGAAGAAATGCAAACAGTTCTATGTGACTGTGAGGACACTATCAATAAACGTCCACTAACATACGTATGTGAAGATCCAAATGAGCCATTGCCATTAACCCCTGCTCATTTCTTACATGATGTACGAAATCCTTTAGAGCTCAATACAATTGATTTGGATATAATTGATGGAAATCATCTAAGGAAAAGATTACGTTATGTTCAAAGGGTAAGAGAGCATTTCAGGAGACGCTTCCAGAGAGAGTATATTTCAGAATTAGTAAGAAATCCTGATGTCAAGAGACTTAAAGATAAAATTCAAATTGGAGATATAGTACTTGTGGGATCAGAAAATCTTAAAAGAATAAACTGGCCCTTAGGAAAGGTCATAGAATTGTTTGTAGGAAAAGATGGAAAACAGCGAGTAGCTCGATTAAAGGTAGCAAAGGGTGAAATTATACGACCACTTCAGAGATTATATCCCTTGGAAATTTCTTCGAAAGATATTATCATGCCCACAAAAAATGAAGAGTCCTTACCTGAAGTTACTGAACAACCAAAGTGTGCTATTGACAGTGACAAAATGGCAGACGAAATTAAATTTTCTAGAAAGGGTAGACCTATTGTCAAACCCAAAAAACTGGATTTGTAAAGTACTTATTTTTCGTTTCCTATGTCAAAATTTAAATTTGATATAATTTCAAAACTCACTGTTTCTCCTTTAAAGTAAACTTTGTGGTTATGTTAATAAGTTTTGTCTTTCAAATATATATCTTTCAAGACAAAAGGTGGGAGAATGTTATGAACCCACGTTCTGTATTTTATTATTATACTTAAAATTGTAATATTGGTTTGTGAATCTGGCAACAAGTCAGTTTCTCAAGTTTAAGTTTTGTTCTGGATTAAGTACGTTACGTTTGATTAAGTTCTTTTCCATTTACGTATAAATATTTCATATCATCTGTAAATAAACATAGTTTTAATTAGTACGATATGCGTATTCTTTGAATGCTGATAAGTAACAATAATGATGAACTTGTATAAACATTTAATTAACATTTAGCACCATACATTACTTTATACATATATACAGATTCTAAGAGCATTTTGATGTATTTTGATAGTCGATAATATTGTTCATGGAAAGAGTCAAATCGATGTAAATAGAATAGAATAAGTTTTTATCCATGTTGCCAGATTCCTTTTTTTGGAAAGTAGAAAACCCGGGAGAAATAGAAAACAAACAACCAAGGAGAACACAATAGTGTTACAAATTTATTGTAACACAGTGTTGTAAATGTATTTGCCAGAGCATAAAAAAATTCGACTACTACGTTTCCAAAGGCATGGAAAAATTAGCGTTGTCCTTCAGCAAAGCACGGTTGCTAAGAAGAAAGTCACGTGGTTGTTCGAACTCTATAGGTTATATGTATATAGTGTTATAGGTTATTAACAAAAATGCGCCAAACAATTTCGCTAAGGGGGCATCCTCAAATATATTTATACCATACCTTTTAATCGTGATTTTAATATTTAATGTTAATATTTTTTTGGCATAGATTTGATATCTATCGTCTATAGCGATTTTTGGATTTGGCGATCTAAAACGTAATACGGAAACATACTCGCCAGATGTAATTTATATTTAATTTTCGTAATGTATATTGTACGAAATATTGTTTCACATTATTGATTGCTCCCTTATTATACGTTGTTAAAATAACCATGGGAAAATTGAAGGTACACTAGATTTCACGACACCACAACTAGATTTTGCGATTTTTCTTTGGCTATTATGGCGAAATGCCATTTTCGGAAGTGGTTGCCATGAATTTCAAACATAAACAAAGACAAAATGCGTTTTTCAAAATGGCGCCATTTGCAATGTACAAAATTAATTAAGCCTATTTTTCATATTGATAATTTTGTTAATTATATACTAATTATTTAGAAAGGCAGCGCATAGCGCTTTTTATACTATATACAATCTATAACAAAAAAAAAAAAAAGACACACCAAGAAGGAGTTATCCGAATGGGACGAAAATTGGTAGATATGATGTACATGTGGAGGAGAAAAACAGATGATTACAGTTTCAGAAAATTTGAATGATAAGAGAAAGGGCCTCACAAAGTAAACAAGTCAGTAACGCGTTGGTCCACTTCTTGCCCTTATGTAAGTAGTTATTCGGCTTGGCATTAAATGATAGAATTGACAAATGTACTCCTGAGAGATATCGTGCCAGATTATGTATAATTTCTGCGTTAGATTGACAAAATCCCGAGTTGGTTGTAGGACCATTTTCATGATGCTCCAAACGTCCTCAGTGGGAGAGAGAGATCCGGCGAATTTGAGCCAAAATAATGCTGGGCAAGCAAGAAAAGAAGCAGTAGAAACTATCTCCTACCCGAGTGGGTATTATTATGCTGAAATATACGCTCAGGAGGGCGTGATATGAAGGGAAGCACAACAGGACGTAAAATGTCGATGTACGCTGTGCTGTAAAGATGCCACGGATGACAACCAAAGGGGGTCTTGCCATTAAATGAAATGACACCCCAGACCATTACTCCATGTTGTCGTGCCATATGGCTGGCGACAATCAGATTGAAATCCCTCCCCTTTTTCGAGGCGTCTCCAGACGCATCTTTGCTGGTCATCGGGGCTCAAATCGGAGTGGGACTCATCACTGAAGACAATTCTACTCCATTCAGTGACATTTCAGTTCGAACGATCTCGATATCACTGCAAACTTGCTTGTCGTATAAAAGTTTAATAGTAATCCGCACAAGAGACTCCGTGAGCTCAATCCCATTGCTCTGAGCTCTGAGCCGCTTATTAATGGTCTTTGTAGTCACTGAAATACCAGGTTGCAAGTAGGATCGATAATAATGATGAATTTGAGGCTTTGAGTTTGAGTACCGCTCTGATGATTGATAAGTTCTCACGTTCTGTCCTCTCTCTAGGCCGACCTCCTCCCTGACGCTGTGTTCGACCATGGTTCACCCATTTCTGCCAATATCATCTAATAGGGGCATCGCTCCTATAAAATTGTCAAACAGTTCGCAGATTAGAGCAACCAGCTTCTTTGTCTATCTGAGTAGAATAAAAAGTCTCAAAGAACTTATGAGCTGGAATCAAAATTTCTCTTTTTTAATATTCTACAAGTTGCGCAGTTAAGATGCGCTGCAGCGTCACATGCTCATTCGATGGCAGCCAAACTTTATCTGTATGCATGTCAATTTGTGTCCAATTTGCATTGCTCCTTCTTGGTGCGACATTTTTTTTTTTTTTGTTATAGAGAGTATTTAAATGAATTATATTTATATACGAGAGCTAAGCTTAGTGTGTTAATATATATATATATATATATATCAACACAATATTTTTCATCAGTTAATAAAGAAGATAAGATTTGTACTCACCTTCCATGTCAATCAGAAGCTTGTCTTCTTTAGCCATTATCCAGAATCATTCCTAGAAGCTAATAGACTGCACCTGTAATTAAACCCATTTTTCATGTAATTATTAGTTTAAATTATGCACGTGGTTCTTCATTAAACAACTCATAGTTGACTTTCTGTGTTTAATTTAACTTTATCGGTTAATATAGTGATTACACATTTAATATATTTTATCATATTAAGTGAATAAAACAACATTTAAAGGAGGATCAGAAAACAGAGCCTCTTTTCTTATCGACTACACATTAGCAAACAGCAAGCAACAACTACATTTTTAAAAGCATTAGATACATAGAAAACGCTGACACTGTAGTTTACCAAGGCGCAGCTTGGGAGTGGCAGGTGCTTGATATTGAAACATATTAGACACGGAAGAAAAAGGTCTGGGTTAAGTTATGAGAGTTCTTCTGATCGGGAAAAGATATTGATCACAAAATAGTCATAGTTTTTTACAATAGCTCTCCTTGATCAATATCTCTACTGTTCAAAAAGTTGTCGATTATTTCCATGTTTCACAAAAATTGGCTTCGGTAAAGCCTTTGTAAAATTATCTGCAGTCATGTCTTTACGTTGGACATACTTTAACTCAATCATTTTATCATCGTAGAGTTTCTTTATTAAATGATATTTTATGTCAACATGCTTTGTTCGAGTATGGTATTTGTCCGATTGACACTATTTAATAGAGGATTGATTATCCTCGTATATAATGATTGGTTGGCTTTGCTTTAAATCTAGGTCTTCTAAAAGTTTTGAGTTCCATATGATTTCTTGAGCGGCACTACCGGCAAATATGTACTCTGCCTTTGCTGTAGATAGTGAAATGCAGTGTTAACGCTTGGATGTCCAGTATATTGGACATTTACCAAGATAATATGGGTTACCACTTGTAGATTTTCTGGCGTTTGGGTCATTTGCCGAGTCCGAATCCGCAAATGCGGTCAATATTGGTGGCCTTTTATTACTATATTTCAATTTAAAAAATTTTGTGGCGTTTAGATAACGAATGATTTTTTTTCACAGCTGTCCAATCACATTCTCTCGGTTTTTCATTTCTTCTAGATACGATATTTACTGCTACAGATGCATTTGGTCTAAAGGGGTGTTATCCAACTGCACTCGAAATATACCAACTGCACTCGCTAGTCTTTACCACCCTTTCACTTACTGTCTTGCGAGTTTCTATCTTACCAACCCTTTGCTCTGAATAGGAAGAACCCAAATGTTTGTTGGTGGAATTATACCAACTGCCCTATCTGGAAGTTTTTTGTTATCAAGAAAGTGGATCTTACATTAAGGAATTAATAAGAAGATGCTTACCTACTATCTGCATGTCCGCGTTTTTTTTTTTTTTTTTGTTTGTTTGTTTGTTTTCATGTGCGCGAAGCGTATATACGTGCGTAATACTGATTGCTGCAAAAACGAGTTACATGCGTTTTCAGATTCATGCATAGCGAGGTGGGGGTGTCCAGTGATTTTTTTTTTCCATGTGAGCGAAACGTATATATGTGCGCGATACTGATTGCTACGAAAACGAGTTACATGCGTTCTCAGATTCATGCACAACAAGGTAAGGGTGTCCAGTGATTTTTTTTTTTCCATGTGCGCAAAGCGTATATACGTGCGTGATACTGATTGCTGCGAAAACGAGTTACCAGCGTTTTCAGATCCATGCATAGTGAGGTAAGGGTGTCTAGTGATGTTTTCTGGTTTTTACGTGCGTGATAGTGATTGCTGCGAAAACAAGTTACATGCGTTCTCAGATTCATGCACAGCGATGAATGGGTGTTCAGTGATTTTTTTTCTTTGGTTTTCATGTGCGCGAAGCGTACATACATGCGTGATAGTGAATCGGCCAAATCGAGTTTTGTACGTATTGAGATTCATCACAGCAAGGTAGCGGCGCCCAGTGATTTTTTTCTTCTTTACTTCTTATTTCATGTGCGCGAAGCGTACATACATGCGTGATAGGGATTGCTACGGAACCGAGTTTTGTGCGTTTTACGATTCATGCACAGCCAAATGCCATTAAATTTTTTGGTACATATAAGTACCATTGTACTGGTATTGTATAGTACCACTGGTACATGTAATAACGTACCAGTAAGTAAAAAATATTATAAACAATTATTAAATATAAATTTACTGTATCAATTATATTTGTATTAATATAAAATTTGGCGATCATTCACCAGCTTTCGGATAATACGTAAGTACCCATATGAATAAATTGAAAAAAAAAAATGTTTTCCCATTACATCTTTCGTTTCCTATTTCATTACTTTTAGTGTGTGTGGGTGAAAATTTTTGTCCCTCCCCCCTTTCAAATTGCAAAGCTGGAATCCACAGATCGTCACCGTGGAGTATCAAAATTGAGATGGCATGTCTCCGCACCACCGTTCGGGATGAGTCCCGAACATTCGCCAGTTACCCATAGTATAATACAAGCGCGACGTAAAACCGACTTGACCTCAACCTCAAACCTTTCAAACCGCATACTGAATTTATTATACCTTCAACCACGGACTTAGATAACAGTGTATACGTCCATGCCTTCAACCTATAGTCTCCGGGCCATCCTTAAGGGTGCGTTCCAGACCGTAGCCCATTACAATACCCAGTACTAGTGCGACGTTAAATCCAACCAACCAACCTTCAATCTATAAAGTTTATACTCTTTTGATTTCTATTTGAATCATAGAATAATAATAAAGGAAGAAGGAGCACGCTAATACTCTTAATGCTTACAAACCCCTTCTAGTGAAATGCCAGCGAAAGCTACTTTTGCTCCTCTCAACCTTGAAGTAGGGCACCCATCCTCAGCGCTATTATCGCTGTTTGTTGTGGCAAGACAACAGCTTATGTAGAAACACTTATGCTCCTTCTTCCTTTATTATTATTCTATGATTTGAATACTGTTAAATGGTTCCTTATCACATGCGCACTGATTTTAAATGAAAATAAATTAAAACTACTGAATAATAATAATAATAATAATAATAATAATAATAATAAATACATATATTTTTAGAGATCCGATTATATCGAAGATTTTTCTAACTTTAAAAGTTCCTATTTACACAAACGACACTAAAATAATATTCCTGATGAAAGTATTTTTAAATAAAAATAACTTTCCCAAAATAACTCTGATTACCATATTTGTATTATGCAGATAATTATAGATCAAATAACGAGGTCAATACTTTGCTTAAAATAGAAAAGCTTTTGAAAGTTATTAGATAAAAATCTGTCAAATTCCCTAAAATGGGTCTCTCTCCTGCTACACCTTTGAACCGTTACCATGTGTTTTGCCAGAAAAGAGCAATTTGTAGAGCTTTTGTGTCCCGGTTCAAAAAAGACAATGTCTCCGATAATGACCTGTTTTCGCCGCATTTAGAAAAATCATTAAAATTTTATCCCCTCCCGCGACCATAAATAGCTCGCCTGTTCTCGATTCCGCCAAGCAAGGCTTTGGGAAATCACATTTCCCCTAGTCTATGTTGAAATGAAACCACATGACGTGTTCGGTTTTGTCGCCATAGCAACTTGTTGCTTACCCACCCACGCAGTGGTGCCCTAGTCTTCCTATTACCCTCTCCGCCTCCCCCCTCCTCCATAGTAGGCTGCCTGATTAGAGGCACACTTATATGCCTCCTGAGAAAAAAGATAAAAATAGAACAAAAATATTGTGGGTGCTAGAAATAGAATCAAGCCTCACTGTGGCTTCTTGACTTTGCCCCTCTTTTAGCCCCCCCCCCTCACTAGGAAAATTTATGTTTGGAATTTCTTTCGGGAGGTACAATGTAAGGGGCGGAACCATTAACGCATGCTCAAAAATTAAATGTTATTTTTAACAATTTCTTATTGGATGCATTTATAAATGATTATGACTATATTATATATTTCCCCATTAGTTCTTTTTTAGAAATAATAATAATAATAATAATAATAATAATAATAAAAGCATTTTCAGGATTTTTTCATGCAGATAAACCCTTTCAAATTTACACGAGCAAAGAGTCTTTATAAAATATATATATATATATATATATATATATATATATATATATATATATTATGACAATTAAATTGTTAAATTTGTGTTTCAGCTGATAACACTGAGCGATGCAGATTGCAGATTGAGGTCCTAAAATTTTGAAAACCCCTAGGCGCAAGCCTAATGTGTCAAATGAAAAATTGAACCTAGCCCTGTGTGCCAGTCCCTAAGCGTAATTCGTGTTTTGATGGAAATTTAATGTTTCATGTATATAGTTGCTAATTTCGCAATTTTGAAATAAATCATTTAGTCTAGTAAGTAACATGAGTAATTTTTTGGCGTAGGTAAAATGTAAAAGCATATCCGTAGCAAATTAAATAATAATAATAATAATAATAATATCTCTATATATAAAGCTAAGTGTTTGTTTGCCCGGATTTTTAGTTCACTATACGGATCTATACTGTTCAATTGACTGCTACGAAAAGTGACGCACTTATAACTCAGGAAAAAATCTAGCTAACGCCGTGTTTTTTTTTGGCTCATTCGAATAATTAGATCAAAATATATTAAATAAAACTCCCATTTTAGCTTTAAGATGGATTAAAAAGAAAAAAAAAGTGTTTCATGCCAAAATAAGAAAATAAAATACAAGTTTCTTTCTTTCTTTCTTTTTTTCCAGAAATAAAATAAAATCTATATATTAATAAGCAAGCATGCAATTTGTGGTACACGTTTAATATTAATTATATGAGTAGAGGGTTGAAAGTGACATCATTCAAAAGGTATGTTTAACCAGATTTGCAGAATACAAAAATTATTTTCTTACTATGTCAAGAAGGAAGGTATTTAAAAACATTTTTATTTTTTATGCACTTTCATTTATTAAAACCCGCATTCTTTTGTATTTAAAATTCCTTTCATTTCAATCATCTGCGTTCCTATAGCAACGGCTCGAAATTTTATACTATTGAACATATATGCAAATTTAAAAAAAAAAAAAAAAAAAAAAAGTTTTGATTTATGAAAGTTCTATTATTATTATTATTATTATTTTAATGATCTAATTACTTTCTTTATTTCTTTCTCTTTTTAGTTCCCCATCATACTATAGGTATGGGGAACTTAGGTAATCGTGAAAAATTTCGACCTCGGTTTTTTGACTTTTTTATACGTTTTCAGGTGTGAGAAATCCGAAAATGACAAAATTTGTATGGTGTCTGTCTGTAGGGTGTCTGTTAGTGTGTCAGTGTGTCAGTCCGTTAGTGTGTTAGTCCGTTAGTTTGTTAGTCTGTTAACACGATATCTCACGAACAAATGATCGCAGAGAGATCAGATCAGTTTTAAAATATTACTTTCGATACTGGCAAGAACCCTTATTCATTTGCAACATTCGAATTAAAAAACTTCGTAAGTTATGAGAAATTTACGATTTTCTTAACATGGGAGAATAGGACAAAATTTCACTTAAACGTGCATTAAATGGAAATTTTTACATTAAAAATGTCGAACAAGTTTTAAAATATCAGTTTTGATGCCGGAATGAACATCAGTAACTATAAATATGCTACTTTGAAAATTTCGCAAGTTATTGGAAATTTACGAATTTCTTAACATGGCAGAATAGAGCAAAATTTCACATAAACGGCAATCTTGAGGGATATTTTCATCGTAAAGATGTCAAACCACTTTTTAAATATTATTTAGGATACTGGCATGAATATCATACACGCTTAATTTCAAAGAATGAATTAATCACTCCATATAGGAACGTAATATTTCACAATGACATTCGTCCTTTCTGAGTAACTGTTTTATCAGAAACTGACAATTTGCGAAAAAAAACTGGTTCCAAATATTCTCTCTGTCGGGGTGAAAGAGCAAAGCACTACATTTCGAAGTGCAACAGGAAAAATCTTTAAAGGGGGTGAATTGAGAGCCTTTTCATTGGACCGATTAAGTCATGTGATATTTCGGAGCGAAATCCACAGATTCAAAATCAAAATGGCTGCCTGCGATCTCGTGCTCGTGCTTATAAGATTTGAAAATAACTAAAGATAGTTAAATGCTTTGAAAATAACTGAAAACAGATGATGCTTAAAAAATTAAGGGTAAGTACTGTTTTATTTTTCGATCTCAATAAGTTTTTTGAAATTACCTACCTAATAACTCGCTTATCTATGTTATTGTAAATGTTTTTCATGTACTGTACTAAAAATGATCGGTACTTACGTATTCACTGCATGTCATTTTACGAAGTGAAGTATAATCTGCACATGTTTATCATACTTTTTTATCGTTTAACACTATTTATGTAATTTTTTATCATATAAGTTTGTAACAATAACAGGTTTATCATAGTGCCGAATAACTGCTGGCATGCGGTTCATACGAAAATGCCATGTTTTAGATATTTTTTTTTCAATTATAATGTTACTAAATGTATATACATACAATTGAATTTTTTTAATGCATGCAAATTTTCTAAATTTTATTATGATAAATTTCTAAATTTTGCATCTGTACCTCACCTTAACAATAATTTTTAGATTTCTGGTAAAATATAATAAAAAATAAATAAAAAAAGTATATGATAAATCAATACAAAATGTAATTTTTTTAAAGCATACATGTAGTATGCACAGACATCCTTTAAAAATCAGGATTGTATTTTCGGCATGACAGGAAATAATAAAAAAAACTTACTGTTATTGTTTACATAAGAACAATCCACAATTTGCTAATTAATATTTCAAATTAGTAAAAATTGTAATTTAAATCTGTGTATTGAAATTTCATTATTATGCTATGACTGATTAAGAAAGCTGTTTTATATTTAATTAGTGAAAATTAATTAAAAACTTCATTGTTTTCAAATTTTAGAGATGTACCATATTCTGATTTTTACATATATATATACACTATATATTAAGTTTCACTTCTATATTACATTTTATTTGGGCATATATCGAAAAGGCATTCATTCAATATTTTAAGACTATATTTGGTATTACAATAAATCTCATATTTTTTGAAAATAAAAGCTGTTACATTTTAAATTCTTAAAAAATATATATTGGTGTTTCAGTGATCTAGTATCTGTTGCTTGGCTTCTACTATGCTTAATAGATCATCTTTATTATATATATATATATATATATATAGAAATGTTTTTTTTTTCTATCTCACTCCCCCCTCTTTATTTATTTCTTTTTTTCCTAGCTTTAAAAAAGGTAAAAAATATATTCAAATTTCATTAAAATACATTGTTATTGTTCATTTCGTTGTAGATCAGTTAAAAAAACAAAAAGAAAAAAATGTCTGCATAATAAATAAAACTATCATCTTTTTATTATTATTATTATTATTATTTTGTTTGTTTTTTCAATTGTGGCGCCATCAGTGGCCGAGAAGTTCTGCTTATGAAGCTGGTAGTTGGGAGGCACCAGGTTCAATACCAGGTCATAGTTGCTGGGCTAGTTTTACGAAGTTTTCTGTGGTTTTCTTCAAAATTTGTGTGAATTGCAATGTTTTCGTTGAACACCTAATTTAAAGATGTGATTTTATTCATAGAAAACACTCTTATATGAAGCATCCTAAAATCAATAAGCAGAGTTTTTGCGAAATAAATATAGTTTTCTCCTGTTTTTTTTTTTTTTTTTTTTAAATAATAATTTAAGCTTGATTAAATACATTTAATATCTTGTATTGGAAAACTCCAATTTCAGAAAAAATAATTACAGGAATTCATCAATAAATAATAAAAACAAAAATTTGGTGTCCCAGACCCCCTTAAAACAAACTTTTAAAATTGCTAGATCATATTATTTTATTTATTTATTTTAACCAAAGTACATGTAAACAAAACTGAAACACTGGAGCAACACTAGAGGTTTATTATTATTATTTTTTTTTTTCATTGTATATATGTATATATCTTGTTTATAATGCCAAGTAATTCCAATTTTTTAATAGAATATCTATCAATGAGAATAATGCAGAATAAATACAAGATATTAAATATATTTAATCAAGCTTAAATTATTATTAAAAAAAAGATACAGGAGAAAACTATATTTATTTCGCAAAAACTCTGCTTATTGATTTTAGGATGCTTCATATAAGAGTGTTTTTTATGAATAAAATCACATCTTTAAATTAGGTGTTCAACGAAAACATTGCAATTCACACAAATTTTGAAGAAAACCACAGAAAATTTTGTAAAACTAGTTCAGCAACTATGACCTGGTATTGAACCTGGTGCCTCCCAACTACCAGCTTCATAAGCAGAACTTCTCGGCCACTGATGGCGCCCCAATTGAAAAAACAAATAAAATAATAATAATAATAATGATAGTTTTATTTATTATGCAGACTTTTTTTTTTTAATAAAATGCAGAAGTTTCTTTCTTTCTTTCTTTTTTTTTTTTTTTTTTTTTAACTGATCTACAACGAAATGAACAATAACAATGTATTTTAATGAAATTTGAATATATTTTTTACCTTTTTTAAAGCTAGGAAAAAAATAAAAAAATAAAGAGGGGGGAGTGAGAGAAAAAAAAAAAAAAAACATTTCTAAATATATATATATATATATTTAAGAATTTAAAATGCAACAGCTTTTTTTTTTTTTTTTTTTCAAAAAACATGATTCATTTTATTTTATTTTTATTTTTTACAGGATTATTTTTAAATTTATTGTAATACCAAATATAGTCTTAAAATATTGAATGAATGCCTCTTCTATATATGCCCAAATAAAATGTAATATAGAAGTGAAACTTAATATATAGTGTATATATATATGTAAAAATCAGAATATGGTACATCTCTAAAATTTGAAAACAATAAAGTTTTTAATTAATTTTCACTAATTAAATATAAAACAGCTTTCTTAATGTGTCATAGCATAATAATGAAATTTCAATACACAGATTTAAATTACAATTTTTACTCATTTGAAATATTAATTAGCAAATTGTGGATTGTTCTTATGTAAACAATAACAGTAAGTTTTTTTTATTATTTCCTGTCATGCCGAAAATACAATCCTGATTTTTAAAGGATGTCTGTGCATACTACATGTATGCTTTAAAAAAATTAACATTTGTATTGATTTATCGTATACTTTATTTATTTATTTTTTTTATTATTATATTTTACCAGAAATCTAAAAATTATTGTTAAGGTAAGGTACAGATGCAAAATTTAGAAATTTATCATAATAAAATTTAGAAAATTTGCAAGCATTAAAAATTCAATTGTATGTATATACATTTAGTAATATTATAATAATTTTTTTTTTTTTTTTTAATTTAAAACATGGCATTTTTGTATTAACCGCATGCCTGCAGTTATTCGGCACTATGATAAACCTGTTATTATTAGAAACTTATATTATAAAAAATTACATAAACAAGTGTTAAACGATAAAAAAGTATGATAAACTTGTGCAGATTATACTTCACTTCGTAAAATGACATGCAGTGAATACGTAAGTACCGATCGTTTTTAGTACAGTACATGAAAAACATTTACAATAACATAGATAAGCGAGTTATTAGGTAGGTAATTTCAAAAAACTTATTGAGATCGAAAAATAAAACAGTACTTACCCTTAATTTTTTAAGCATCATCTGTTTTCAGTTATTTTCAAAGCATTTAGTTATCTTTAGTTAATTCAAATTAAAATTAATATTTAAAAAAATTATTATTATAATCAGAAATCCTGGCGTCAAATTGAAGATAATTCCTTTCTGTATATAAAGGTGAAAAAAGTTTGTAAATTGAACCATTAGTTCATGAGATATAACAAATTTTTAATTCATCAAAAATTTTTAATTAAAAAAAAAAAAAAAAAAAAAAATCTTTCTTGGTCAACTTCATCGTCAAAAAAGCTACAATTTCAGAAAAAATAATTACAGCAATTCATCAATAAATAATAAAAACAAAAATTTTGTGTCCCGGACCACCTTAAAGGGGTTAAGCATCTTTTATAATTATTAAAAGAAACATTGTGGTTAATAATGTTAACACGAATTTCACCTTTTTTTTTTTTTTTTTTTTTTTTTTTTTTGTGTGTGTGTGTGGGGGGGGGGGAGATAGAGGTAGGTTGTTTTAGTAGATATTTATTTATAAGATATATTAAAATCAGAATTAGATTTTTAAGGGAAAATATCTGTCAATAGTACATAATTTTTTCTTCTTACTCAAAAAAGGAGTTAAAAACGACTTATCAAAGTGGAGTGGAGTCACTCATTTAACATAATGATTCAGTTCAAATAAGGAGTGCTTATTGTTTATCAAAAAGGAGTGAAAATGAATTATCAAAAAGGAGCGAAAATAATTACTCCGCAAGATAGATGAAATTCACTCCTATAGGAAAAGTGCATTTTCATTACTGGAAAGGAGTGAAAATTAACTCAGTCTGAGCTAAAATCACTGGATTTTTTTAAGAGAGTAGACTATGATTTTTCCAAAAAAATTCGTAAGTTATTTGGAATTTACGATTTACTTAAAATGGCAGAATAAGGCAAAATTGATCATAAACTTCCATTTTGAGGATCATAAATACATTAGACAACTTCAAAATTACATTTATGATATTTGTTTGAACATGATTGAATACAAATATTGTAATAGGAAAATTTCGTAAATTATTCGTAATTTACGATTTTATCAACGTAGCGAAATTGTAATTTTTTCATATAAATATGAATTTTGAGGATTATTGCATGGGAAATAGTAGCATGAAAACTAAACAACAGAATTGACCCTGATAAAATAAATTAATAGATTAGAATAAGATAAATATATCGAAGTGAACGGTGGATAGCCTATTAGGCGGGGATTTCATTTTGTCACTGTATCAAGCTTTGGTCAAATTCATTTCTTTTAACATGATTATAATATGTCTCCCACTAGAAATATGATAGGGAACTGAGCAGAGTCCACCTATGCCAACTAGTTTTAATGATTTACGTTAGCTCAAATTTAAAGAGATATTAGCCATACGATAAATTTCATGTTTGTGCATTAATGTGTAAATAATATAACAGCTCGTGATTCAGCCTATTGTTGTAGCTTTATTTTACCGTATTTATTTTTTATTTGTCTGGCAACGGAAGGGGGTGTAATTCCATTTATTTTCAAACTGCTGTAGACATATTGTTTCGGTACTAAAGGTGTTTTTTGCTGTTGAAATGCCCAGACGAAAAACTTTAATTAGTCGGATTGAGGCAAACTGAGTTAAATAGATAGAGAAATTCATCATCATGTAAATAAAAATGCTAATAATGATTTTTTTTTTTTTTTTTTTTTTTTTTTTTTTTGTGTGTAGATTTAATTGCGGCGAATATTGTTTACAAGAAAATGTTGAATTTCTGTATTTATTATTCAAATGCTTATTTGAAAAAACTAATTTCGCGTGAATAATAACAAAATTAGAAGGAAAAAAAATAGTTAAGCTACGAAAGTTGGTGCAATTTTTTAAATCGGGAATTCGCGCGTGGATAAATATCCGCGATTGTAATGTAATGCTCGCCCTCTGGTGGGCTAAGGTGAAATTATCACACCACTGCATATCATCATATTATGCAATCGGTTTTCCATGATGTAATGGCGGAGAAAGAACACTAATAAATACACGTGGCTATTATATTTACTAACAATTGCAGTTCAGAGAGCGCCATCTATCGCTCATTACAAACGCGGATTTTCATAGAGATATTTGGCATTAGCTTAAAATTTTTATTTAAATAAGTAGTTTTCTTTTCTACAGTGAAACAATATTTTTCATTTTACCATGTTTTTATTAACTTCGATTCCTGTTTGTTTGCTTGTTTGTTTATTTGTCCGGTATAAATTTTGCAATTGGTTTTTAACTAACTTCCCTACTAGCCAGACATTTGAAACTTTCAAAATAGCTCAGAACCCGATGATAACACAATACTTCGAAGCCCGATTTTCTAATTTTTGATTAGTTTTCTTTTAATTAAATAAAATATGAAAATAATAACCTCCTAACAGCTTTAAAAATAGCCATTAAAATATTAGCTATAATTTAATTGTTGCCAAAAAAATTTACGAGCTCATTTTCTCTCGACATAAAAATAGATACATTTAATTAAACGTGAAAGTTTAAAAATTGTAAAAAGTTAAATTATGCATCTCACAAAAATTGACGTCATTATCACTTTAAAAATTTCATACGCATTGATAAAGGGCTAATGTAGTAGTTCTATAGCTATAATTCAACAGAAAATTTAAAAACATGTTATATAAAAAGTTTTTTATATAATTATTTACCATGTTTTTATTAACTCGCTTTCTTGTTTGTTTGTTTGTCCAGCAAAAATCTTGCAATTGATTTTTAACTAACTTCATGACAAGCTAGACATTTGAAACTTTTAGAATAGCCCAGAACCCGATGACAACGCAATACCTCGAAGCCCGATTTTTGAATTTTTGATTAGTTTTCTTTTAATTAATTAAAATAATAACCTCCTAATAGCTGTAAAATTAGCCATTTAAATATTAGCTATAATTTAATTGTTGTCAAAAAAAATTACGAGTTCATTTTCTTTCAACATGAAAATAAATACATTTAATCAAACATGAACATTAAAAAGTTATAAAAAGTTAATTTAGGCATTTAAGTTTTATTTATAATTTAATTGTTTCCAAAACGATGTGCGAGTTCATTTTTTTCGACAGGAAAATAAATACATTAACTTAAACGTGAACAATAAAAAATTGTAAAAAATTAAATTATGCATCTAACAAAAATTGACGTCATTATCACTTTAAAAATTCTACGCACATTGATAAAGTGCTAATATAGTCCTATAGCTATGATTCAGCAGAAAATTTAAAAATATGGTATATAAAAAGTTTTTTTTTTTTTTTTTTTTTTTTAAATCTTATAATTATTAATGGTACTTTATATCTAATTTATGAGGTTCTTTTATGTTCTCACCTTAATTGTATGTAAATAGTCATAATTTGGATTTATTAAGATTTCTTTTTTTTTTTTTTTTTTTTTTTTTATGGAACAGCTGTAATATAGGATGCCTTCGGCAAAATTTGGAATTTGGCATTGAAGTAGCTTGGAAGTTTCTTGCCAAAACCGTTTTTCATTTCATCACATTACAAAAATGGCCAAAAGTATTTAAAGTTGCCAAGAGCATTCCATACTAAAGCTGTCCTTTTTGCATCTATTTATTTATAATATTTTTCATTAAAGACTTCGGGAAATGTTTTCTGCATTTTTTTTTTTTTTTTTTTTTTTTTTTTTTTACATTTTACACTTTCGTTCAGTTCTTTCATTGATTTAACCTGGGCAACGCCGGGTAGACCTGCTAGTAATAAAATAAATAGATAAATAAATAAAAGCGGTGCTTCGTAGATTCAACGAACAGATACTTTTGGATCAAGGAAAATAATATTTTGCGAACTGGAATTATATTTTGCCCTTAGAGTAAAAACTACAATTCAAACGCAAGTTTCTTAACAACTCTAAGTGCTGATCGTTTCACTCTTAAGTGCTTAGCATTTTTAAGGCACCGTGCAGATATATAAAATCGATTGATATCTCGATTTTATGAGTTGTTATATAGAATTTACGAATCGCCTCACTGCGAGACGATAGCTCTTCGAGGGTTAAAGAAATGTTATTTGTTTTATAACATAATTTAGATGCTGTAAATTGGAGGTGTAAAACTTCATTCATGCAGCATGAGCATGAGTAGCATGGAGGACCATGTGTATGGTCCCCAGGTCCCCACACCACTCTCATATCGCTCTTATCCCTAACCATAGACGGAGAATAAGGCACACTAAATGGAGGACTATGCTTCATATATTTGTTATAAAGGACAACTGTATACAGTTGATTGGGGTAGTAATAAGGGAGAAAACTCATTACAGACGATAGCGGTATGTAGGGCCACTTACACAGCTGAATGTGTATGAGGGAAAGGCCGCTATAATACCAAGGTCAATGCTTGTTTACATATATCTCTATGCATTTGTTATTAAATTTACCGTTTTCAGTAAGAATATTAATCACAAACTTTTATAAAATT
Organism: Salticus scenicus; assembly: GCA_963930645.1. Lineage (NCBI taxonomy): Eukaryota > Metazoa > Arthropoda > Arachnida > Araneae > Salticidae > Salticus > Salticus scenicus. The sequence continues at coordinate 163,395,678 of OZ005654.1, read as the reverse complement.
AGGTTTATAGGTAAATAATAAACAAAAGCAATTCTATAATTACTTTGGGAATAAAAGGAATTAAAATTGTACATTTGCACTTTCGTATGTCTTTTCGGAGGGCTATAAGTTATGCGCCATTAACTTTAATGACGGTACTCAAACGATCAGAAAATCTTATTATAAATTGTAAATGAAATTATTTTGATATAAATTAATTTTCTATTATATCACTGAAAAGAATTAGCATACATAAAAATTTGATAATAAAATATTTTTTTAAGCATTTAAATATTTCATCCTTATTGGGAAATTATCATATTTTTTGCGTTTAAATACTGACTTCTACTTCACAGTCTTCTCAGGCTTGACAAATAAAAATTCACTATTTTTAAAAATAATAATTAATATATATAATGATCCTCATCTGTCATGAACGAATCCGGTTAGTACCGCTTCAAAACAGAAACTTTTGGCAGCCATTTTTTTTTTTCCGTTTGTTCAACTCACTGAGCTGGTTCAACTTACGGAAACATACATATAATATGTTTTGTATCGCACGTATTCTTATTTATTTTCACTAAAACCTTGAAAAACTATTCAATTGTAATATTTAAAGATCTAAACTAAATATAATGGATCACTGGCTATTATAAACATGAATCTATAAATAGAATTATGTAACTTCATGATTGTAAACAACGGAATACCAAATAAAAACAAACCAAAACTGTTGTCATTCAGGAAATACAAATTCCAAATGGATTCCGAATGAACGACTCTTTGACTGTTTCTACGAAAAAAAAAAAAAAAAAAAAAACGCTTAAAGTATTTCTAAAACATATTAAAGCCTTAAAACTCTTAAAATATTTGTAAAAGCATATTAAAGTCTTTAAATATTTTTATCAAGCTTCAATCTTTGTTTACATTGTAAGGTATGATTGGCGTCGAGTTCAGTACGTAAATGACGCCAGTTGATTTTAGTTTTGAAATTAGTGTAAATTTATAGTTGGGATAGAATGTTTGGTTGGGCAAGTAAAGGTCACCAGTTGAAATGAGTATTGAAAGTAGAGTAGTCTAAGGTGATAATGTCGAGTCAAGATAAAATGTTCGGTTGAGAATGAGAAAGTCCCTAGCTGGATCCCGGATATTTTGGCGATGTTGCGGGTGAGATAGCTGGTTGGAAGTATCGAGTAGAGTTGAATTTGGGTTAGCATGGAGTGTCTGTAATTATTGGATAGCACGGAGTAATATTAATAGGAGTTGAAGGTCCAATGGGAGAAAGCTACGAAACTGTGATCTAAATTTTTTGTAAATATTGAGGGCGCCACTTGTCATTCCTCCCTACTTCGGCGCGGTTATACTGTTGTTTTCAATAGAATTTTGCTGAAGTACATTTAAAATTTTTTATTTTAAGCAATTTAATTTGTTTGTAAGTTCTTAAAACTGCATAATTCAGATGTTTCAAATAAATGCTTCGTTCCTAGTTGTAAAACAGGCTATGATAGTGATAAGAAAAACAAAAAAAAAGCCCTAGGAGAAAAATAAAGTTCGAGTTCGTGTTTTCTGCACCTAAAGTAAGTTTATTTTTTTTCTTTACAAAATTTCATCCATTCTCCTTCCTCCCAATTGTCTGTTTTAGCTAGCTTCGGTTCATAAGAATCGTCATTTTTTAAAAGCTTTCTTTCAAAGTAAAATTGGTATAAAATGGCTCTTAAAAAATACATGTTGGTTAGAACACTCTATTTAATAAAATTTGCTTTCAATCGAAATTTTTTCAGCTTGATTTTATTTTTAAAAAAATAATTAAAACGAGACATTTCCCCATTGAATAACATTGCGGAAGCTGGAGAGAAGGAAGGATTGCACGCTGGCGCCATCTGTAAACATTAGAAAACAACATCACAAAATTTCAGCGTTACCTTCTTCTCCTGTCTTTTTACTCCGTGTTGGATAGTTAATTAGAAAATACGCAAGCAAAGTGATGACGTCATTGGCCGTCAGTTGGATGCAAAAAAAAAAAAGATTTCCTATGTTAATCGCCCATTGGATTTTTTGTAAAAAATTATTAAAAATTGCGGCAAATTATTTCCCGATTTTAATCCCCATATTTCGGTATAGATATGTATTAGTTTTCGCCTGCATGTTTTAGATTAAGTTGTTTTTGCTGTAAAATTGATAAAATTTAAATTTTAAATTTCAAAATTCTAGAAAAAAGAATGGCAAACTTCCATATTCGATTCAAAACATAAACATTTCATTTCAAAGGATGATATTTACACAATAAATATCCAACTAATTTACTAATTAAAAGGAAAATGATAAATATTCTATCATAATTTGAAGTCAAATTTGTTTTCAAATGTCTAAATAAAGTGTCTGATATAAGATACTCATATGTTGCAGCGGAATAGATTTAATATATCTGTCATCCTTGGCGGAAAAAAAAATATCGCCAAATTATTTTGGCGAACATATTTAATTCCTTTCAAAAATCATGGTTATTTTAACAACTTATATTAAGAGAGCGATGAATTATATGAAACAACTAGCAGACCCGGCCACGCGTTGCTGTGACTAAGTTATACGTTGAATTATACGGCTGTAAACTATTTAGTACAGTTAAATTATTATTTACGAACAAAGACGAAAACGTTGTAGCCGATGTAAAAACCCACAGGGTTGAGATTTGAAACTTAGGTCAAAATTTGGAAGCGATTGATAAAAATTTTCGTAGTGTTGATATTAAGCACAAATTAATTTTATTGTAGGGTCCTATAAATTTTAATGGAGAAGTGATATATATTATTTCTAATGCTACTTTGGATAAAATTGCTAAAATGACTAATATATAAATTAAATTCTATTAAAATTCTATTAAAATAAAAGTATAAAAGAAACAGACGATTTTAAAATCAATTTTTATGGAGGAGTGAAATATAATATATGCTATAATGGATAATTTTACTATTAAATGACCTCATCATTTTAAATATTTTAAAGAGGGCAACAGCTGTAGTTATAAAAGGGAAAACAATAAGGCTAAACCAGAAAAATAAGTAAATTTGATAAATATTTTAAAACTTTAAAATTGGAAATCTTATGAAATATTGGACATTTAAAGTAAATACATGTATCATTTTAAATACAAAAAGATTTTGGAAAAGTTTAGTGTATTTTAACGAAGTGATGAGAAGTTTTTGAGTATGTTAAAATTTTAATAGTAAATTCAAGTCAATAAAGATGGGAAACATTGAGGATTAAGATAAGAATAATTATAAGATTTAAAAAAAAAAAAAAAAAAAAAAAAAAACTTTTTATATACCATGCTTTTAATTTTTAATATACTAATAATATACAAATTAAAAGGAAAATGATAAATATTCTATCATAGTTTGAAGTCAAATTTGTTTTCAAATGTCTAAATAAAATATCTGATGTAAGATACTAATATTTTGCAGCGGAATAGATTTCATTTCTGTCATCCTTGGCGAAAAAAAAAGAATATCGCCAAATAATCTGGCGAAAATATTTAATTCCTTTCAAAAATCATGGTTATTTTAACAACTTATATTAAAAGAGTAATGAATAATATGAAACAATATTTCGTACAATACATATTACATGTCATACATACGTACAATGAATAATACATATTACATTTCGTACAATGCATACATCTGGCATGTATATTTTCGTGTTACGCTTTTGATCGCCAAATAATAATAATAATAATAATAAAAGCCAAGGGCGACAGAGTTTAAAAATTTAAAATTAAAATTTTGTCAATTTGACAGCAAAATAATTCAATCTAACACCCGCGATAACTAATACATATCTATACCCAAATATAAGGATTAAAATCGGGAAATAAATTTCCTCGATTTTTAATAATTTCTTACAAAAAATCCAGTGGGCAATTAACATAGGAAATCTTTTTCTTGGCTGCACAGACGGTCAGTGAGTCACACTTCGCTTGCGTATAGAACTCATAGATATAGTATAGCATATATAGAATAGAGTGATCATTGGGGAGAAAAAAGTTATTCCTTTTCATTTGGGAAAAGACAACGTTTTTACCAAAATATGGCCGTCTTTCCCCGAGTGAATACACACGGGAATACATACTAATATTTTAGCAAATAAAATTTATGAATAATTTATTTGCTAAAGGGGAATGGAAGACTCCAGATACAGTTTCAAATTCATATTTCTTTCTTTCTTTTCTTTTTCTTTTTTTTTTTTTTTTTTTTTTCAATACCACTTAATGGCTGTTTCCAAAGCTTTTATTTTTTATCTTTTTTCGGCATCAAAAATCTTTCTACGATAACATGGGGATGAGAGATCTATATATATTACTATATCTATGATAGAACTACATTAGCACTTTATCAATGTGTATAAAATCTTTAAATTGATTATGACGTCAATTTTCGTGAGATGCATAATTTAACTTTTTATAATTTTTTAACGTTCACGTTTGATTAAATGTATTTATTTTTATGTCGAAAGAAAATGAACTCGTATTTTTTTTTTTTTTTTTTTTTTTTTTTTTTTTTTGGCAACAATTAAATTAATGGAACTCACAGATATTTTGGAGCAACTTTAATAAAGGTCTATAATTAACAAAAAATTGCAATAAAACAATATTGTGACAATAAATTGAGATAAAAACTATCCTATCTCTCAAGTTGGATCAAACTGCACACAGTGTGCAAAATTTCATCAAAATCAGTTCCTTAGTTTAGGAGTTTACCCCGGACAAACATCGTGACACGTAATTTATATATATATACAGATTAAATTACAAAGTTTTGATCAATGAAGCACAAATAAGTAAAAAACAGGATTAATTTCACTGTATTATCTTCATTATAATATGAATTCAATTTACACTTCAGTCTAAGTAACACGTGGCCGGCTATGCTAACACCAAAAATTTATAAAGTGGAAATAATTGAATTATACGAAATTTATTAATAGGTTAAAAAGTTGAAGATTCTTTGTGTAGATGGCAGCACCAAATATATTTCAGCTTTCATTTCAACCCAGTCGAAAGGTATCGACATCTGTTAGAATCATTTGGAGTTAACAGATAATTGTGACTGTCAAATAATAACAGACAAATAATTAGCAATAAATTAAAATTGCGACTATAATTTGAGATTTAAACTATCCTATCTCTCAAGTTGGATCGAACTGCACATGGTGTGCGAATTTTATTATAATCGGTTAAGTGGTTTAGGAGTCCATTGAGGACAAACATTGTGACACGAGATTTATATATATTAAGATATTTCGTACAATACATATTACGAAAATAAACATCTGTCATGTATATTTTTGTATTATGTTTTTAATCGCCAAATACAAAAAACGCCAAAGATGACACAGTTTTGAAACTTAAAATTTTGTCAATTTGACAGCAAAATAACTCAATCTAACACATGGATACGATAGCATATCTATACCCAAATACAGGTATTAAAATCGGGAAATAATTTTTCTCGATTTTTAATAATTTTTTACAAAATATCCAATGGACGATTAACATAGGGAATCTTTTTCTTGCATCCACGGAAGGTCAGTGACGTCACACTTCGCTTGCGTATTTGAAAACAGGATCTTCGATAGTCTTAAAAAAAAGTATTTTGGTAAAATGAAGTGAATAGTTTTTTACTTTCTCTTACCCATAGGATCAAGAAAGTATTGTTTTAGGGTCAAATTTTCAAACGTGGGTTTTTGTTATACTTACATGTTCTGAGGTCCCCTGAATACGAAAATCATGTTTTTAGCGAATGCTCTCTGTGTGTGTGTGTCTGTCTGTCTGTGTGCCTGGATGTCTGTGTGTCTATTATCAGTGACCCATTCTTGCCGTCAGGAGGCGGGCTGTTCTTCCACTGGAGATCGTCTGCCTATTTTTATGTTTTATTGATTGGCAACATGGTTTTTTTCTGATGATGAAAAGTTTTGTTTTTCTGTTGTAAAAAAGAAGGAATGTGAATCCGTAAGGATATGAAAGAGCGTTCTGACGCTCGACAGCTAATATTAAATATTGTGATAGCTGCAGATATTAATGAAACAATTATGTATTATAAATGTAAATAGTGCGTCTAATTAAACGTTTGTGTCGTGAAACTTGAGCTGTGTTTATTTCGACTACTTTGTGATTACTTAGAATAAGCCGGCGAAAAAGAACAAGACCTGTCAGGTAAGAAATATTTTATCCTCTTTCTTATGAAATTTATAAAACCTGACGGGACATTTAATGGCGCCCGTTCACAGGGACGCCGGTAGAAAAATTTGTTCTAAGTAATAAATTCTAATTTGTTCTAATGAATAAAGTATAGAAATAGAATATAATTTATTCTAATTGAAATATGATCTCATTTTTATGAGAAGATAACATTAAAAATTTGAAATACTTTTTGTAAGTATTATTGAGAATAATTTTGAAAACATAAAATGTATGTTTATTTTTGAACTGCTCATTTGATATTTGGAACAATATGAAGAATTTGTTTATGTTGAAGAAAATGTTAATACATATTCTATGAATGCATATTTTGATTTTACATTGATTTTGCATATTTTGATTTAATAAAGAAGATTATTATTTTATATGAAAATTGTTATTTTGAATCAAAGTGTTTCGAAAATTGAATGTTTTTGTTCTCAAAACATTATTTAGAATTCTAAAATTTCTTCCCAGAATTACTTTCGATTTCGGAATATTTTTTGTTCTCGTTTTATGAAGCTTTGATTTGAAGTGTTTGTTTATTATTTTATCAGTCTTTATTTGAATTATGGAAGCCGCAACTAAATTACGCGGTTCTTATCGAGGTACCTTTACAAAATTTACGGAAAAGGTAAAAAACCTTTTAGAAACTGAAACTTGTGACATCGATTCTTGTGCTGGGTTCTTAGCACAGTTACAAGAAAAATATTCGAGAGTTGAAACGCTTGATAAAGAAATTCTTCAAAATTTACAAGGTGATGAAAAATGTACTCAGACCATGTTGGATAGCGAAATCGAAAGTGCTGATAATTATAGTAGTACTTATATTGATTTAAAAACAAAACTTGAACGTAGAATAAATTTACCTTCGGATTTAAATTCAAGTGTACTTGAAAACGAAAGTAATTCTAAAAGAAGTTTTAAGTTACCAAAAATTGAATTACAAAAGTTTGATGGTAATTTAAAGGACTGGTTATCATTTTGGGGATTATTTAAGAAAATTCATGAAGATCCAAATATTTCGGAGGTAGATAAATTTCAGTATCTACTTCAATCTACTCAAAAGGGGTCTAGAGCCAGAGAAGTCGTAGAATCTTTTCCCGTAACAGCTGAGAACTATTCACAAGCGGTTGATTGTTTACATACAAGATTTGGCAGGGAAGATGTACTAATTGAAGTTTATGTTAGGGAATTATTAAGCCTTGTGCTAAGTAATACTGTAAATCAGGAACATAAATTACCAATTGTGAAGCTTTATGATAAATTAGAAACACAGTTACGATCTTTAAAAATGCTTGGTGTAACAAGCGATAAATATGCCTCAATGTTATACCCGTTAGTTGAATCTTGTTTACCAATAGATCTTTTGCGTATTTGGGAAAGACACTTGAATTCTGTTTCTCTTAGTTCGGAAGATAAATCTTTTAATAAATTAGAAACTTTAATGCAGTTTTTACGTAATGAAATTCAAGGTGAAGAAAAAATTAATTTAGCGACAAGTGGATTTGGTTTTGAAAACAAACCCAAGAAATTTAACACAATGAAATCTAAAAATTTTCTAACACACAATAAAATTATTCCAACAGGTATGGAACTTTTAACCTCGTCCCAAAGTAAACAAAACCGAGAGCAAGAGTGCGTGTTCTGCGATAAGCCACATTTAAGTGCGGAATGTAGAAAAGTAGCAAACTTGACTTATGATCAAAGAAAACAAAATGTTATGAAACGGGGAGGCTGCTTTAAATGTTTAAAATTGAACCACATTTCTAGTTCGTGTAGAAGTAGATGTAACTGTGCGATTTGTGGGAAACCCCACCATACTCTTCTCTGTAAGAATGATCCGAAATCAGCTGCGCACGCACAAAGGGTTAAAAATGACAAGAATACTTCCGATCAAGATACAACATTATCAAATGTTTCATCAACTCCCAGTGTTTTGCTACAGACACTCGTGATTAATTTAAGAGGTGAAAACAGAATTTTAAAAATTCGGGCGATTATTGATTCCGCTTCCCAAAGGTCTTATATCTTAGAAAACACTGCAAAAAAGATTGGATACAAGCCAATAAGAAAAGAAAAACTGAAGCATTCCTTATTTGGTGGTTCGAACACGAATACTTTGACACACAATGTTTTCAAAGCTTACCTTTCTGATGTCAGCGAAACTTATCGTTGCAATTTTGAAGTTTTGAGTCAGCCTACAATTTGTTTTACTATGCCACCGGTCACTCAAGAACTGTGTGAAGATGATTTATCAGGTACGGGGATATATTTAGAAGATTGCCTTAACCCCATAGAGCTCCTTATAGGTGCAGATGTAGCTGGCAAATTAATGACAGGAAAGCTGAAGAATCTGAAATCCGGCCTGACCGCTATTGAAACAAGGCTAGGTTGGACTGTTATGGGACGCACTAAGAAGTTTACTGAAGATACTGAAAACCTTGTAGTCACTTCGATGTTAGCTAGAGAAGTAAAAATTTCTGATCTGTGGGAACTATAGATGTCCTAGGAATTAAGGATCCTGCAGAGAAACAGTCAAAGGAAGAACTTGAAGAAGCATCCAAAAATCATTTTGAGAAAACTCTAAGTAGAGATGATGACGGACGCTATGTTGTAAAATTACCATGGATAGAAGGACACCAAGAACTCCCAGATAACAAAACAATTGCTGAACGAAGGCTAAAATCAACTGTGAGGACTCTGAAGAATAAGGGTCTTATTGAAGATTATGAAGAAGTTTTTTGTCAGTGGCTTGGTGAAGAAATAATTGAAGAAGTAAATACTGATGAATTCGAGAAGATAGATTGCCATCATCTGCCTCATAGAGCAGTTATAAAAGAGCATTCAACGACAACAATTCGTCCTGTTTTCGATGCTTCTGCAAAAGAAAAGAACAGATACTCTTTGAACGATTGCCTAGCTAAAGGTCCAAACTACATGGAGTTGATTCCTAACATTTTGAATAAATTTCGTTTGAACAAGTATGGGGTAGTATCAGACATTCGCAAAGCATTTCTACAAATAAGAATAAATGAAGAAGATTGTGATTTTCTAAGATTTCTGTGGTGGGAGGGCGGTGATCCTAATAAAGTGAAGATTTACAGACATCGTCGAGTAGTATTTGGGGTAAACTGCAGCCCATTTCTTTTAGGAGCTACTCTAAATTTCCACCTAAGTAATGTTCCAGATTATTTGCAAGAGACTGCTTCTAAACTTAAAAACTCTATGTATGTCGACAACTGTGTTACAAGTTGCAGTTCCGAAGAAGAAGTAGTTAATTTTATGGCACAATCTAAAGAAATCATGTCAGCGGGATGTTTTGATCTTAGAGGATGGATAGGTAATGGTCTACCACCAAGTGTGTACGGAATTCCTGAAGAAGATTTTCCTGAGACTGTCTCAGTTTTGGGCTTAAATTGGAATATTTTGGAAGATACTCTATACTGTAGTTTAAAGTTTGATGAGTGCGAAAATGCAAATCTAAGTAAGCGATTTATCCTGTCCTTAGCAAGTAAGATTTTTGACCCCATTGGGTTTCTCTGTCCTGTCACTTTAATTGCAAAGATCATAATGCAAGAATGTTGGCGTAGGAAACTGCCCTGGGATGCCAAGCTACCAGATGACATCGAGAAAAAATTTCTGAAATGGGAAAATGCATTAAAATGCTTGGAAGGCATTAGAATCCCTAGAAGGATATTAGAAAATCATGCTCTAAATACAAATGTGTCATTCCATGTGTTTTGTGATGCATCAAGCCACGCTTATGCAACTTGTATATATATCAGAGAAGAAAATAATTTTCATGTGAGATGTCAATTGGTTCAAGCTCGTGCTCGAGTAGCACCCTTGAAATCAGTCTCCATACCGAGACTAGAATTATTAGCATGTTGTTTAGGTGTTAGATTAATGAATTCTATAAAAGGAGACTTCTGTGACAGCCAAGTTCAAACTTTCTATTGGTCTGACTCCATGAACGCATTGTTCTGGATAAAAAATCAAGAACCATGGGGAGTATTTGTGCTGAATCGTACAGAGAAATAAGATCTTTGAGTCATCCCAACGACTGGAGATACGTCCCGGGTAACTTAAATCCAGCTGACCTTCCATCAAGAGGTTGCAATGCTGATGCTTTACTCAAATCCCTTTGGTGGGAGGGTCCGGAATTTTTGAAGACACCAACGAGTCAATGGCCGAGACGAGAAATCTCACCCGAAATACAGATTGTCAATTGAGAAAAAAAAAGGTCGATCATTTCTGCTCTAAGTACTGAAACTACTGAGAAGTTTTATGAGAGATACTCGTCTTACGTGAAATTATTAAGAGTTACGGCATGGATATACAGATTCATCTCGAATCTTCGAAATCATTCTAAACGAAATTCTGGGGATCTTACAAATAAAGAACTTAAACATGCTGAATTAATCCTGTTAAAGGTGGTTCAAAGGGAAGACTTTCCTAAAGGAATAGATGATCGTTTACGAAAACTTCATCCCACCGTTGACAAAGATGGCCTTCTAAGGGTAAAGTCTCTTATACTTAGAAGTAAAGATAATACAGACTTTCGTTTGCCTATCATTTTACCAGGAAATCATTACATCGTGCAGAAATTGATAGAATGGAAACATAACGAATTAAACCACGCAGGAGTACAAATATTAATGAACCATCTCCGAGAAAAATATTGGATTCTCAGGTGCAGAAAGTCCATACGGCAAGTTACCTTACGTTGTATAAGATGCAAACGCTTCACCGTAAATTCTGTTCAGCCTGAAATCACCGCCTTGCCGGAAGACAGGATCAGAGATGCTGCTATCTTTGAAATTACCGGGGTTGATTTAGCCGGACCTTTGTACTTGAAAAATGGTAAAAAATGTTGGATTGTGCTGTACACCTGCGCTGTTTACAGAGCGGTATATCTGGAATTAGTAACATCATTATCCTCTGAAGCATTTTTGCAAACCCTGCGAAGATTTGTTGCGAGAAGGGGTCGACCTTCTGTAATATACAGCGATCGAGGCACAAATTTTTCAGGAGATTCGAAGCTATTTACTGATCCTATACTTGCAAAAATACGGAAGGAAGCCCTAGTACAGAACATAATATGGAAGTTTATCCCCCCAGCTTCACCATGGTGGGGTGGCTGGTGGGAACGCTTAATAGGCTGTACAAAGCAAATTTTGAGAAGAGTATTAGGACGAGCAGCTCTAGATGTTGAAGAACTTTACACAATTATATGTGATATCGAATGTTTGATGAATTCCAGACCATTAACTACTATTTCTGAGGATCCCGATGATTTAATTCCATTGACTCCGAGCATGTTTTTGCAAGGAATTAAAGAAACTGGTCTTCCTGACCTAGATAACTTCGAAAATGTGAATTTAAAAAGAAGACTTCGATATTTGCTAAAATTGAAGAAAGATTTACGGAAAAGATTCAGAATTGAATATCTAGGACAATTAAAAAATTCAAAGGGTATCGCTAAGACTGACAAAAAAATTGCTGTAGGAGACATAGTTCTCGTCGGTCATGATAATCAAAAAAGAATCAACTGGCCATTAGCCAGAGTTGTGGAAACTTATCCTGGTAAAGACGGAATAGTTCGAGTGGCAAAAATCAAGACAGAAAATGGGTTTTTGATACGCCCAGTTCAAAGACTTTATCCGTTAGAGATCTCTTCTGATGAATCTAGTGATTTTCGTGCAAAGTATGCTGCAAATGGAACTTTGATACCTACACGTTCTACACCGAAAAGATGCCCTGATCCCTCTGAACTGTCTAGAACTGTTTCAAAGAATGTCAAGAAATCTGTTGAGATACCTGACGAAAAACAACGATTTACCAGGAGGGGTAGATCCATTAGAGCTCCAGATAGACTGAATTTATAATTGACTGATAGAACTTTTATTTACCTTTTTTTTTTTTCTCTCTCTGTTCCTTTTCATTTTTGCTTGATGTAATGTTTATTAATATGTCTTTTTTCTCTTTTTTAGTTTGATTTTGTACAAGATTGCCAGAATCAAAGGTGGGAGGATGACCCATTCTTGCCGTCAGGAGGCGGGCTGTTCTTCCACTGGAGATCGTCTGCCTATTTTTATGTTTTATTGATTGGCAACATGGTTTTTTTCTGATGATGAAAAGTTTTGTTTTTCTGTTGTAAAAAAGAAGGAATGTGAATCCGTAAGGATATGAAAGAGCGTTCTGACGCTCGACAGCTAATATTAAATATTGTGATAGCTGCAGATATTAATGAAACAATTATGTATTATAAATGTAAATAGTGCGTCTAATTAAACGTTTGTGTCGTGAAACTTGAGCTGTGTTTATTTCGACTACTTTGTGATTACTTAGAATAAGCCGGCGAAAAAGAACAAGACCTGTCAGGTAAGAAATATTTTATCCTCTTTCTTATGAAATTTATAAAACCTGACGGGACAATCAGCATATCTCAAGAACAAATAATAGCAGAAATTCCAAACTCGGTATTCTAAATGTGTATCATATAGGGATGCTACAGTGAGATTTCGTTGAGATGAAGCAAATGGTTCGTGTACAGGGACATTCAAAAGTATTTAAATACATTACGTCTATGGGGGAAATTGAAGGTAAGTAGAATTTAACATCTATTTAATGCTAGACCAAATAAAACGAATATATATTTTTTGTAATAGAGATAGTCAACTGGAAACTTTTTTTTCGTGTATGTAGGAGCCTCGCCGCCCCCCCTCGAGTGGAGTAAATTTTCAAGATGGGTATCTTTCAAAAGAGCTCGACAATACGTTTAAAACGAATGGTTGAACCATCGATCTACGATAATTTATAATAAAGTTATTGACTCTTTTCAATTTTAACAAAATATTTTTTTTTTTTTTTTTACTTTAATATTGAGAATAAATTCATTTTTTTAGAAGCAGCATATCTCAAAAACAAATTATGGCGGAAAGTTCAAACTTGGTATTCTAAATGTGTATCATATAAAGATGCTACACTAAACTTTTCGTTACGATCAAGCAAATGGTTCGTGTACAGGGACACTCAAAAGTATTCAAATACATTATGTCTATGGAGGAAATTGCAGGTAAGTAGAGTTTAACATCTGTGGACTGCACTAAACCAAATGAAACAAATATATATTTTTTTGTAATAGAGATAGTGAACAAGGGAAAAAAATGTGTATGTAGGAGCCTCGCCTCCCCCTTGGGAGGGGGGGGGAAGTCCCCCCTCGAGGGGAGTAAATTTTCATGATGGGCGTCTTTCAAAAGAGCTCGCCAATACCTTTAAAACGAATGGTTGAGCCATCGATCTGCGATAATTTAAAACAAAGTTATAGATTTTTTTTTTTTTTACTTTTAACGAAAAAAAACTTCAAAAAACAATTTTTATTTATTTTTATTTATTTTTAATTTTTTTTTTTATTTTTTAAATATTGAGAATAAAATGGACTTTTTTTGGATATTTAGTGTTATACTACTTCTCTAATATGGAAATCGTCTGTATTATCATACAAGATAAGTTTTTTAAATAATAATTTTAATAAATAATTTTTTAAAAACAGAATTATTTTTTAATAACCGAATTAAATTCTGTATAAATGTAGGTTCATTAATGAAACGAGGGGTTGAGGAGGGGCAGAACTAATTATCATATAAAACTCTTCCGAAGCCTAATTTGAATTGTTCAACATAGGTTTACATAACAGTACTCGTTATCTTACCTTTTAATCTCCAACCTGTATTTATAGTATTAAATTTCAGGGTAAGAGAAAGTCGTGTGAGTGACACACCAGATTATTCTTATTATGAGGACATTAAATAGAGCACTTAACGGAACACTGGGATGTGTTGTTGCTGTTGTGGTTGTCGGGCCTATATTTTTTGTCTGCGAGCAGTTTTTTTATTGTCATTCATATTTATTGATCGGGTAGAATTTTTTTAATTTCAGAACGACAATTATAAAATATCGAAACACATTTGATTTATAAACAAAAATTGAAACTACATTTAAATAATCACGTGGTAATCTTCATGTTCTAAATCTTGTTTTGAAGATTTATCGTTCACATTCCGTCATTTTTGACGGGGTTATATACTAGTTTTATAATAATGACCTACAATACAGCATGTGCAATCCTTATCTCATCAAACAAGAATTGGTTACAACAGTGATGCATGTTTTTGAAAAAAAAAAAAAAAAGTTTCCATAATATCACCAATATGAAAACATGCTTTTATTTCAAAATGTACTGAGACTTCACTTCAACAGATGTGGATAATATACATGCAATACATGCTCAGTCGGATGATAGTAAGTGGATTAAAATTCGGAAACCAATTTTGAACAAGAGTTGAAGGCCAGGCTTTCATCCTCTTCTTCCTAAAGTTCGTTACTATTTGAACCTATATCGTCGTTAGAATTATTTTGAATGGAAAATTTTAGCTCAATCGAACGATAGGAAGTTAATCAAAATAAGAAATCAAATTATTAACTGAAATTTGGAACCCATAACCCCAATCTCTAAATCCGTTACTACGTGAACATGTATTGTCATCAGAGTTATACATGTATGCAAAATTTCAGCTCGATTGGATGATAGGAAGTGGATTAAAATTGGAAAACAAATTATGAAATGGATTCGAAGGTCCTCAGATTTCCTCAGGTTCCTCCCCTTCCAAAGACCGGTTTAAGCATGTATTGGCATTGGACCTATGCATGTATGGAAAATATCTGCTCAATCGGACGATAAGAAGAGAATTAAAAATAAAAATAAAAATTTTAAGTGAAATTAGATGTCCCATGGCTTCATAGGCCCACCAGTGTGCGCTCAAGGCTGGTAGAGGGGAAGTGCCGGGTTCGATCCCAAGTCACGCTCATCGACCTAGCTGTTCGGAGTTTTCCATGATTTTCTTCAGAACTCTCGTAAATACAATGTACGATCCTTTAGAAAGACCCCCTCCCCCACGGAGGGCATTCCACATATAGGCCAATGACCCTAGCTTAGTCAATCTGCCTTAAAAACCCTCCAACAAACCAACCAACCCATGCCTTCATCTCTAACCAGGGAAGTATGAATCAGTAAAAATTGTATTGAAGCCAAACCAAGCTTAAATTAAAGAGCGTGGTCGAAAACATAGGGTAGAGTGCAAATATGGTATATCAACCCCCATGGGGCAAGTTATGAGCCTAGAAGTTTTAGCTTTTTCGGTGAAAACCAACAAAACAGACGCCTGTTGTAATTAAAATTACGCATTTATTGATAAACGGAAATTAAACAAAAATGTGTATAATTAAAATTACACATTTATTTATAAAAGGAAATAAAACAAACATGTGTGTAATCTAAATATATATAAAAATACTTTATGTTTATATAATACAATTTAAAAAGTGATTTGTATGTAAATATGGGCAGGTAAAAATGTTTCTTTTTTAACATGAGCGATAAATTGCTGGATGTAAAAGCGGGAAGCCATAATTGTAAAAATGAAGGAGGGAGAATTGTAATGTGTTCTTGATATGAATCTACGAGACGGTCCGGCGTCGCAGCGAAGAAAGCGTTTGACATTAAACGACAAAAGCTCACGAAAATGGTTTATTGCAGCTATAAATGAGGAAAAATGAGATGGAGCGGATTTTCGAGAACTGAGATTTCTAAGAAGAGCAGAGGGGATCAAGAGAAGAGAAGCATAGAAGTACATTGATAAAAAAACGACCACTAACAAAAAAGGGAAAGGCCCGTTTGTGGCAGAAGGCGGAGTCAAAATGGGCCTGTAAGTGAAAAATACAAAATATCGTCAGATGATGGAAAATTTTTGAAGGAGAAATGATCCAGTGAAGAAAAGGTTGGACCCTCGCAGATGCTAGACCGGGAAGAGGCCGGTACGCCCAAGAGTCCAGGAGTAGAAATCGTCGGATGACTGGAGAGTAAAAACAAAGGAGCCTTCTAAGGTGAATGATGCGGGAAAGGAAATGATCCCATGAACCCTCGCCGCAGTTAGGATGCTCTAGAAATTTTGGTGAAAGTTTTGTTAATAAATAGCCCGTTATGCCTGATGTCCGAATTCTGGATTACCTTAATGTTGAACGCTCGTCGTCGTGTGAGTCCATACTTTAAATTATATAAAAAAAAGAAAATATCTAAAGTTTTTAGATTTCATTTTTTCTTCTTCCTCCTTAAAAAACTGGCTGAGTCCCGCTTAAAGTGCTATTGATTTATTCTCAACAAGGATATCTCCTTAATTTAATTTTGATAAAGAATTTTTTATGTTTAGAATAAAAGATGAATAAAAGGTTATTTGTTATAAATTCTTATTGTTTTTTCTCATTGGTTTCTAGATAAATTATTCCAAGAAGACAGCTTAATAAAATAAGAGATAATTTTAGTATTCAAAATTTTATTTTATGACCCAGTAAAAATTTAATGAACTTGGGTATTATTTAGATTATTATTTTCTTTAGAAATAAATCAACGCAATGTATGGTACAGATTGGAGAGTATCTCTGAAATAACAATTGTTATATCTATTGCTTCTTTATTCAAGAGCAGCTGCAGTCAATCTGACTGTTGCTACGCAGTGGCGGTTACATCTTATTCATACAGTTACGGTTACATATCTTACATATATATATACAGTTACGGTTACATATCTAACATCTCCCCTTTTACAAAGAATGACACACAAAAAATGTTATTTAAAATATTTACACTATGAATAAAAAAAAGGAAGATACAAATATAAACAAACAAATACATAAGAACACTTACTCTGTTACAAAAACAATTACTTATTTACTACCCCGTACCGGTTAGGGGGCTTAATTATACGACCATATTTGGTAATGTATTGTTTAGAGTCCGATTTCTTTTTTGAATTATCATTATTAGAACCATTACCATTCAAATTAATATTTACAGAGTCTTTGTTAGTAGAAGTAGAACCAGTCACTTCAAAATCCTGTTCAAAAATTGTCTCATTATAAGAAGGTTTTAAATCAATTCTATTTCTTCTTAAAATGTTATTTTTTTTCATTTCTTACACAATAGCTTCTAGGGTTTTTATCTCTTTTAATAACTATGCCTCTTTCCCACTGATTTCCAGAACGAATCAAAACATTTTGATTATTTGAAATTTCCGATAAGGGACTAGACGTTCTATCATAATAGAATTTACTTAAGTTTTGTTTATTTACAATTTTATTTTTTTATGTTCGTTTGGAGTTCTGGCTTTAATAATTCTCTATTTATTGGTAATTTAGTTCGTGTTCGTCTACTCATTAAGGCTTGAGCGGGAGAAAAATTTAACCCTTTTATGGGCGTATTTCTATATTCTAGGAGCGCACTGTTAATATCCTGATTAGACTCATAACATTTTTTCAACATATTTTTAGCAATTTTTACACCGCTTTCGGCTTGACCGTTTGATTTCGCGTATCTCGGACTACTATTTACGATTTCAAAATCCCATTCCGATGAAAACTTTCTAAATTGATACGAATTAAAGGGCATGTTATCTGCGACTAGAATTTTAGGAATTCCATGCGAACTAAATATCACTTTTAATTTCCCAATTATTTCATCTGCTTGTTTATTATTTAAGGGAACAATTTCTAACCACTTAGTTAAATAATCTATTAAGACTAAGTAATTATTTTTCCTAAATTCACAAATGTCACACCCTATTTTTTCAAACGGTAATGACAAAATGTCATGTGAAATGAGTGGTTCTTTACAATTTTTTGGTCTGTACTTTTCACAAACAGAGCATTTAGAAATTAAATTTTCAATATCATTTCCCATATTAGGCCAATAAAAAATTACTCTAGCTCTAGATTTACTTTTTTCTCTTCCGAAATGTCCATCATGAATTTTATTAAGCATTTCTTTTCTAAGATCAACAGGAACAACTATTCTACCATTATAAAAGACTATTCCATCTTCTTCAAAAAGATCTTGTCTTAATTTATAATAAAATCTTACATTGTCTGAAACATCTTTTTTACTGTTAGGCCAACCATTTTTACAATAAGTTACTAATTTATTTAATACTGGATCTTTTAAGGTACATTTCTTAAACTCATTTAATTTTTTATCAGTTACATGCATATGCCTTGTAGCTTTTACACAATGAACAATTTCTTTTAAAAACTCAGCAGTATCATATTCATTAAGATAAGATCTAGATAATAGATCAGCAACATACATTTGCTAACCTGATACATAAGAGACATCAAGATCATATTTAAGTAACTTTAATTTAATTCTTTGTAACCTACTAGATAAAACATTTACAACACTTTTACTATGAATTGATACTAAGGGTTTATGATCAGTATGAACAGTTATTTTTCTACCATAAATATAATTATGAAACTTTTTAGTAGCAAATACTATGCTTAAGTACTCTTTTTCGATTTGTGCATAGTTCTGCTCAGCCTCAGACAAAGCACGTGATGCATAGGAAATCGGTTGCCCCTCTTGTAACAAACAACACCCTAGTCCACTTTTAGAACTGTCACATTGCAATACAATTTGTTTATTAGAATCAAAAACACCAAGTTCAGGGGCTGTGCTTATTTTTTCTTTAAGTTCATTAAGAGCTTTTGTATGCACTGGTAACCAATCAAAT
The DNA here is from genome assembly GCA_963930645.1 of Salticus scenicus. Lineage (NCBI taxonomy): Eukaryota > Metazoa > Arthropoda > Arachnida > Araneae > Salticidae > Salticus > Salticus scenicus. The sequence goes on along the minus strand of OZ005654.1, from coordinate 163,376,838 downwards.
ACTACGGATGTTTTGAACAATTCCCTCAAAGGAGCAGCTATCTCTGACATGTTAGGAATAAATTTCCTTAGATAATTAATTAATCCTAAAGTTTTTTGCAACTCTTTTTTATTACTAGGTGCCTGTAAATTCATTACAGCTTTTACCTGTTCAGGGTCTGGTTTAATTCCATTTTTATTAAATACATGACCCAAATACTTAACCTCATTAACGCGATATTGTAACTTTTTAGGATTAAATTTTACATTTAATTTTCTTGCTCTTTCTAATACTTTAAGAACAATTTCATCATGCTCCTTTTCAGAATTTGCACAAATTAACATATCATCAAAATAAATAATCACACCAGGTATATCACCAAAATTTTTTTCATTAGCTTTTTGAAACAATTCAGGTGCTATATTTAAACCAAACGGAAGGCGGTTAAATTTAAAACAACCAAAGGGAGTACTAAACTGACATAATTTACTAGAAGGTTCATCTAATTTAATTTGGTAAAATCCATCCTTTAAATCAAACACACTATACACAGATTTATTACATAACTTAGGCATTAATTCCTCAATCGTTGGTATTAAAGGACATTCTTTTTTAATAACTTTATTAAGATCCTGTGGATCTAAGCATATTCGAATTGACTTATCAGGTTTCTCTACTATAACTAAATTATTAATCCATCCATCTGGATTCTCTACCCTACTTATAATTTTATCTTTTTCAAGAGCAATTAATTTCTCTTTTAATTTTGGTTTTAAGGATTCTGGAATCCTTCTGGGGGGTTTAACTACTGGCTTGGCATTACTATCAATTTTAATAGAACACATTAAATTAAATGTTCCTAACCCCTGAAAAACATCTTTATTTTTCTCAATAAATTCATCCTTATTTTTTATTTCAGTAGAATCTACTTTTTCTCTTTTAATCAAACCCAATTCAATACAACTAGGTAATCCTAACAATGTTTTAGAATAATTATTACAGTTTACAACAATAAAATCTAGATATTTAGTACAATTATTCATTTTACACTCTAAGTTAACTATACCTAGGGGTTTAATTAAATTACCACCATACGCTTCTAAAATAATCTCAGTAGGGCTTAAGGAATAATTACATTTTAGCGATTTAAGTAAATCATTATGTATTATATTTACACACGAACCAGTATCTAATTTAACTGATAAGATTTTATTTCCTACCTGTAACGGTTGTATCCAACTTGATTCCTTAGCACACAGCACTGAATCCACAAAAATAAATTTTTCCATATTATTAACTCTCTTGGAGTTAAACCTATTTTTACAACCAATAGCAAAGTGATTTAACTTATCACAAATTTTGCATCTTTTTCCAAACGCCGGACACTTTCCTCTGACATGATTATAATTGCACTTTTTACATAAATAATTCTTTTCTTTTTTATTTTCACTTCCAGTAGCTGTCTGGGTCCGCGACGTCGAATTGTTCGAAGTCTTATTTTTTGCTTGTTTATTTTTCCCTATTAGAGACACAGAGTCTGCTACGGTACTCGTTTCGTTTAGAATATTTACTTCAGAAATTCCGCTGTATAACTTCTGATTGTTTTTTACTTATTTCTGCGGCTCGGCAAATGTCAATCGTCTTTTGGAGTGTTAGATCCGATTCTCTTAACAGACGTTCTTGAAGCTGTTTTTCTTTCGTTCCAATAACAATGCGGTCCCGAATTATACTGTCAGATAAATTTCCGTATTCACAAAATTTTATTAGTTTTCTTAAATCTGTTAGAAACTCATCAAAGTTTTCAAACTGTTCTTGATTTCTGCTATTAAATACATAGCGTTCGATCACAACATTTCTGCGTGGATTTGCATAGTTCTCAAAGGCATTCAGAACATCCGCTAAGGTATTTCTCTGCTCATCTGTTAGCTCAAATGTATTATAGAGTTCGACGGCATCTTCACCAATGCAATTTAATGATATTGCTACTTTGACGTCGTCATCTTTCTCTGTATGGCCTCCTGCCTTTAAATAAATTTCAAAGTTCTGTCGAAACTTTCGCCATGCTTCGGCGATATTACCGGAGAGGTCCAAACCTCTTGGAACTTTTAAAGAATCCATTCAGGATTTATTCGAAAATTAATTTCGGAACAGTTCTGGTTCGACGCTCGACTGCGCCATGTTATATCTATTGCTTCTTCATTCAAGAGCAGCTACAGTCAATCTGACTGTTGCCACGCAGTGGCGGTTACATCTTATTCATACAGTTACGGTTACATATCTTACATATATATATACAGTTACGGTTACATATCTAACAACAATTTCTCTCCAACAACGCCGATCACAAGAAAAAGGGATGCAGTGCCAGGATGTTTGGCGTCAGTACAGAAGGTCTTGAGTTCGAGTCCTGCCAAGTCTTTACATACATATATAATATTAATATTTTAGTTTAAGTGAAAAAAATCGTTTATATTTTTAATTCAAATCATTAGTTTTAGAAAATATATTTATTATATTATTATTTTTTTACTTTTTATTTTTTAAACGAGTGTATCAAGAATAATGTATTAACCAAGTTCAAAAATATATCTTTCTTTAAATATAAAGAAGAAAATCATGTTTAAATTTATAAATTTAGTTTCTAATTTATAGTGATTATGATTAGAAGCAGAAAATTATTGAAAGTATAAACATTTTTCAGAAGGAGCACAAGATATGAAACAAAATTGATCGCAATTAATTGTATTACAATCTTGTTCACCGTCAAATATTGTTAACACGAAACTTTTGAAAAATATTTGTTTTTTCGTATTGATTACAAGATTTGTAAAATTCATGTTTTACCGGAATTTGAAATTTTTTAGATGTAAACTTATTATAAATTAGAAAATTCCTTTTCAGAAAATTTGTCCTTATGCTCAATCGTATTACCAGTTCCTCCAAGAAAATGAAATTTGATAGTTGTTCAATAAAATATTTGAAATAAAATTTAAAAACGAAGTTGTGCGAAGGGTTGATCAACAGTTGCTGTCCATTTAAGATTTTTCATGCTAAAAATTGTAAGAATAATAAATAACACAATTAGGAGCAAACGAGTGGCATCGGTAAAAAATGCTAATTAAAGTTTTACATAAAACATTAGCACAAATTATTAAAGAAATTTTATCTAAATGTAATATAAAAAATATTTCCCCTTAAATTATTCATTTATTTTAATTTTAAAAATGTAAACGATTTTTTTTTTTTCAATTTAAATAAATAAATAAATAAGTCAAAACTTGGTTGAGACATAGATATAATAATAAGACATAGATTGATCATTGAGAGGGGAAAAGTGATACCTTTTTTAATCGGGAAAAGACGGCCATTTTACTCTCTTGTGGATGTATTTCCCCGAGTGAATATACACGGGAATACACATAAGTAATTTAGCAAATAAAATTTATGCACTAAAAGAGAACGAAAAACTCCAAATACCCCTTTATCTTTCTTTCTTTCTTTCTTTTCGTTTTCCTTTCCTTTCTTTTTTTTTTTTTTTTTTTTTACTATACTCTAGTATACTGATGTCTGCACAAAACTGTCTTTCTTTCGGCATTTATTATTATTATACTTCTTTGAGATAAAAATTATCTGCATTCATCATGAAAAATAATTTTAATAAATTATTTGTATTGCGTAAATTTGTATAGGATTATATATGGAAGAAAGTCTTGTGGTGGCCACAACATACTAGTTATATATTAAAACTTTCGCGGCCGGTAGCTACATTTAAAATAATTTTGATAATTCCATATTACTTACTAATATAAAATCTGAAAAAATCTTAAAATTAAAAAAAAAAGTATTCCATTAAATAGGAAAACATTAATTATCTCATAATAATAACAAAGCAACTCATTATAAAAATTATATTTTTCATAAATTTCTTGAATATAACTTATTTATGGAACCTACCCCATTTCTTTTCATATATTTATTAGAACACTTAAAAGCCGCGCAATATTTCGGCATTTTCGAATTTCATTACCATTCTATTCTATTACTGTTTTCGAGTTTTAACTCTCTAATGGCTGATGCCAGAAAAAATTTTCGGCATCAAAAATCTTTGTTCATTAACATGGGGATGATAGATCTATATAAATTACTATATCTATGGGTTGAGACGAGGATCGAACTGAAGACTTCCTCAAATCAAGCCAAATAATCTGATATTGTGCCACGTTTTCTTTTTCTCCGGCTCTATTTTGTTGGTTTTGATAAAAGCAGCTAATACTTCTATTACACCATCTTGCCCCATGGGGGGCTGTTGCACAAAATTTGCATTCCACCTTATATTTTCGACCACGCTCTTTAATTTAAGTGTGGTTTAGTTTCAATAGGAATATTATTGATTCACATTTCCCTTGTAAGCCCGTTACTAATTGAGCACGTATTGTCAGCGGATTTATATAAGGGAGACCGGGGTACAATGGACCAATTTTGCAAATTTTAAGTGTTTACTCACAAAGTAATAATTTCTTGCTATTGAAAATATGTGTTGATATCATAGATATAGTAATTTATATAGATCTATCATCCCATTGTTATCATGCAAAAATTTTTTATGCCGAAAAATTTTTTTGGCATCAGTCATATAGTGGTATCGAAACCATTGAAACTCGGCAATTGTAATCCGCGTTTGTAATGATCGATAGATGGCGCTTTTTCAGCTTTTTTTGTTAGTAAATATTATAGCCACGTGTATTTATTGTTGTTCTTTTTGTTATTCTACTTAATATTCGTACTATAATTTCTCCGCCATTACATCATGGAAAATTGATTGCTTTTGGAAAAAAATATTTCAGTTTATTCAAAAGTTCGATCGGAAGTAGATTTTTCACTGAAGTTGAACAAATATTAGTTTCAAATCATCTGATTAATTCTTTACTTCCATTAGCCGAAGCAACTGAAATTTTAAATTTGTCATTTGGAAATAAATGGAAGCTTAATTCTGGATTTCTTGGTCCTTTGGAGTTACACTGGAGCACACAACAGTATGTGTTATCTTTTTTACCGGATTTATTCATTTTTATTCAATAAATATATGTGAAACTAAACATCGGCGTGCAATGGCGGCTTAATGAAAGTCGAATTAAAGCATGTTATTGTAATTTCACCTTAGCCCACCAGAGGGCGAGCATTTCATTACAATCGCGAATAGAATAGAATAGAATGTTGCTGAATTTTCAAAATGTCGAAATATTGTGTCTTTTAATTCTTCTAATAAATTTATGAAAAGAAACGGATAAGTTATCATAAAAGTGAGTTATATTTGACTAAATTATGAAAAATATAATTTTTATAATCAATTGCTTTGTTATTATTATGAAATAAAAACTGGTTTGATTTTTGATGGAATACGTTTATTAAGGTTTAATATTTTTTTTAAGAATTTGTATTAGTAAGTAATATAGAATTTTCAGAATTCTTTTAAATATATTTAGCTGCGGCGTAGGTAAAGAACGTTAGTTTTAGTATATAAAAAGAGTTTAATTTTAAATATTAACAAAATTAATAAATATATAAAAGAAAGAAAGAAAGAAAAAGAAAAATGAATTTGAAATTGTATCTGCAGTTTTTCATTCACCTTTAGCACATAAATTATTCATAAATTTTATTTTCTAAATTATGTGTGTGTATTCACTCGGAAAAAGACGGTCATACTATGGACTTTTCTCCGAGTAAAAAGGAATCATTTTTCCCCCCAATGATCAGCCTATGTCTTATTACTATATCTATTGTGCATACTACCTATATATTGGATTTTATGTTGCACTCAGTCCAAAGCAATAATTATGTTTACTTTTTTACTTTCTCTTACCCATAGGGTCGAGAAAGTATTGTTTTAGAGTCAAATTTTCGAACGTGAGTTTTTGTTATATTTACATGTTCTGAGGTCCCCTGAATACGAAAATCATGTTTTTAAAGAATGGTCTGTGTGTCTGTCTGTGTGGATGGATGTCTGTGTGTCTGTTATCACCATATCTCAAGAACAAATAGTAGCAGAAATTCCAAACTCGGTATTCTAAATGTGTATCATATAGGGATGCTACACTAAGCTTTTCGTTGAGATGAAGCAAATGGTTCGTGTACAGGGACACTCAAAAGTATTCAAATACATTACGTCTATGGGGGAAATTGCAGGTAAGTAGAGTTTAAGATCTATAGACTGCACTAAACCAAATGAAACGAATATATATTTTTTGCAATAGAAATAGTCAACTGGGAAATTTTTTTTGTGTATGTAGGAGCCCCGCCTGCCCCTACGGGGGGTCCCCCCTCGAGGGAAGTAAATTTTCATGATGGATATCTTTCAAAAGAGCTCGCCAATACCTTTAAAACGAATGGTTGAACCATCAATCTGCGATAATTTAAAATAAAATTATCGATTTTTTTTTTTAATTTTTAACAATTTTTTTTTTTTTTTTTTTTTAATGTAGTATTGAGAATAAATTCAACTTTTTTTTTTTTATATTTAGTGTTATACTACTTCTCTAATATGGAAATCGTCTGCATTGTCATAAAAGATAATTTCTTTAAATGATAATTTTAATAAATTATTTTTTAAAAACAGAATTATTTTTTAACAACCGAATTAAATTCCATATAAATGTAGGTGCATCAATGAAACGGGGGGTTGAGGGGGGGCTACCGCCCCCCTCACACAGAAGTAATTATCATATAAAACTCTTCCGAAGCCTAATTTGAATTGTTTAACACAGGTTTACATAACAGTACTCGTTATTTTACCTCTTAATCTGCAACCTGTGTGTATAGTATTAAATTTCAGGGTAAGAGAAAGTCGTGTGAGTGACGCACCAGATTATTTAATATAATTTTTTTAATAGCAACTGTCAAAATGGGCCATTGTACTCCGATCTCGGGGTGCCAATGATCCATGACACGGGGTACTATGAACCACAGGTCAAATTTAAAAATTATACTAATGTAGTGTGTTATTTAATAGTATAAAATGTAGAATGTATTATATTTGGTTATTTATGTTTTCGATTTATACAAACTAGTATCGCCCAGTGGTCGAAACTCGACCATTTTTTTTTTTTTTTTTTTTTTTTTTTTGCAAAGCGAGGCAAAGCAAAATTATTGCCTTGTTCTAAACGGAATGCAATTGCAACACAGCTGCGGCAATTGTTTGCCGATATTCACTCAAACTGAATCAGCAGAGTTTTACTTAATATAACTATTTCTCTCTGTAGATGTTAGCCTTTCCTGAAATGAGAGAAAATCGCAACGTGAAAACGCCCCTTGTTGTGTGATACAGCCCAGAAGCTAATAGGTACCATGTCAAACCAAGGCCCAACCAAGTATCAAATTCTGTTAAATTAATTCGATTGGTTCATAAAGTACAGTGTTTGAACAAAAAAAAAAAAAAGATATTTTTCAAAAATGGTCGAATTGAGTTCGGGAAATTTCAAAACGTGTAACTTTATCGAAAACCGAAAATCTAAAACTTTTCTGAATCTTATATTTTCTACTTATTCTATATTTTCTACTATTTCTGCAGAGGAAATAATAATAAATCCACTTTTTAAAAAATAAAAATAAGTAGTCAATTTCACTTAATTAAATTGCAAGGAAATCTCAAAACGTGTAAATTCATCGAAAACCGGAAATCAAAAGTTTTTATGTATATTCTACTTGCTTCTTCTACCCACAAAAGCTAGCAATAAAGACACTTTTTTTTAAAAAAAAGTAGCCAATTTCAGTTAATTGAAACGTAAAGAAAGCTCAAAACATGTAAATTCAGCAAAAAACGGAAATCGGAATTTTTTCCGTATCGTCTACTTATACATGCAACAGTTAGTAACAAATCCATTTTACTTTTATTTAGTATATTAGTTGAATATTTATTGTTTAAATATCACCCTTTGAAATGAAATGTTTATGTTTACATTCGAAACTGGAAGTTTACCATTTTTTTTCTGGAGTATTGTGACTTTAAATTAAAATTTTATCAATTTTACAGAAAAAAATAACTCAATCAAACACATGTAGACAGTAACTTATATATAACTATACCCAAATATCGGAATTGAAATCGGCAGATAATTTCCGTTATTTTTTAATAATTTTTTACAAAAAATCCAACGGACGTTTAACGGAGAAAATCTTTTTCATGGCTCCATGGACAGACAGCGACGTCATCACTTCGCTTGCGTATAGTGATGCTACATTATACAAATTACTGTGTCTATGGTTTTATTTGAGCTTTATGAAATTGCCAGATTTAACAACTTTCTACTTTTAGGTATTTTTTAATGTAAAGGAATACGTGTATAAAAAGGAAAAATGGGGGAAAATGCATAAAAAATAAATGTATTTTTAAATACCTTCTTGACATCGTAAGAAAATAATATTTGTATTCGCACCTTCCGGCTAACCATACCTTTCGAATGATACCATTTTCAACCCTCTACTCCCATAATTAATATGTTAAAAAGGGACTACAAATTTTATGCTTGCCTATTAATATATAGATAATGTAAATTACTGAACGTTAAAATTAGAAAATGATACACCAGACGATTTTTGTGTCGATGAAACTCTGCTGTTTTCTTGTGAAGTCGTAGGGTACGGAAGAGTCATCATTACAATAGCTTGAAAATTTACAAGAGATATATCAACTCTTTCAGGAAAAAATGTAGAGATCTTGATTAGGTTTTCGTTGCATGAATCTCACAAAAACAGATTCTTTATCTTTTATTTCTGTGATTAAACCAACAAAATGTAAAACTGTCTTTTTCGTCAAATTTATTATTATTATTATTATTATTTAATTACATTATTTAATTCAGTTCGTTATAGCTGTATGATATTTGTAAAAATATAAGAATACAAAAATAACTGAATGTTTTTTAAAAATAAATAAGAAGAAACCTCAAAGTAAATTGTTTTCTTATTCATCTTTGAAGACATAATAGATCTAATTAAGGTTAATTATGAAAATTTTAAGTATAATTTACAGCTAACACCTCAAAAATGTGGATTTCGTAAATCAGTTTATTATGACAGAGAACTGAGGTAAATGGACCGTGGCCCATTGTACCCCGTGTGGATCTCTGACAGCAAATGTAAAAAAAAAAAAAAAATAGTAATAATTTTTAAAATTTTTTTAGTCAGATTAAATATAATAATAGATGACCTTACCTCTCTTTTATAACACCTTTCAGAACACAATTCTAGAATGAAGAAAAGAAAAAGTCTTTAGCAGAAAATATTTACTTTTGGCTACTACAAACCAACTTTCTAGAATAAAATGGCTAAATTGTCAGGTAGGCATGAAGTTGCTGACTAAGTTTTATCACTGTAGTGCTGCTATCTATGTACCAAAATTCGAACCATAAAAATAAACAAATAAATACAATTATAGGGAGTGGTTCATTGTGCCCCAGTCTCCCCTATGTATTCAAAACCATAGACCTTATATATATAGACCACGCATCCGCCTCATTATCTGTCCACGAGATGAGCTAGCTTCCCCAGCTAAATTATCACGTGATGCGGACCGAGAGAGAGACGAGAATGAATACTATGTGATTTTTCCTTAGGAAAGAAAGTAGTTTTGAGTTTTTTTAATTCCTGTATTGTACACATACTTTTCATTTAAGCCTTTAGATTTACGCATCGTTGGAAAGCTAAAATGTCATAGATTAATTATAAAAAAGTTTCTTTTGTGGAAAACCATTTTGAAGGGGAGAATTTTTTGTTTGATTCTAAAATAAGTGCTTTCTTATAGAATAATCTCCCTCAAGTCTATGTCACGTGACATATGGTGCTGACCGCAAAGGATGAAGCTATCAGATTACACCCTCATGTTGAAGACATTCACTATAATGGGAAGTCCTATTGGTGGCGTAGTCTATCTATATAAGGTCTATGTTCAAAACTTCAGCTCAGTCGGATAGGAAATGAATTAAAATTAAAAAAAAAAAAAAAAATCTGCAGTGACTCTACTCGACTTTCCGAAAATTGAGTAATTAATCTGCAGTGACTCCACTCGACTTTCCGAAAATTGAGTAATTAACAGTTTTACAGATAAAGTAAAGAAAGAAGAGTTGTTAAACAAACAAAAGAGAGAAAACCATAATAGAATGTTTGAGTATTTTTCTCCATATATTACACAGTGTTTTATTTAACGCCACTGAACTTTGAGCCCATAGATCATAATGATAAAGAATTTTTCTTCGTGTCCCTGTAAAAAAACTGTAAGTGCTAAATTCACCAAAATCTATACAGTTGGTGCAACTGACACCTATAACATGTGTACAAATTTTTTGTTCTAATTATTAAGGCGTTTAGACGCTATCACACTTTTAAAAATTTGGCCTCATAGGCCATAATGATAAAGAATTTTTCTTTGTGCCCTTGTAAAAAAACTGTAAGTGCTAAATTCACCAAATTCTATACAGTTTGTGCAACTGTGACCTGTAACATGTGTAAAAATTTTTTGCGCAGATTAATAAAGCGTTTAGACGCTATTGCACTTTTAAAAATTTGGCCCCATAAGCCATAATGATAAAGAATTTTTCTTGGTATCCCTGTAAAAAAACTATAAGTGCTAGATTCACCAAAATCAATAGGGTTCGTACTATGGTGACTTACAATATATGTACCAACTTTCAGCTCATTCGAACAAAGCGTTTAGACGCTAGCGTGTTCACTCACAGACATACACACACGCATACATACACAAACATACATACATCATCGTAAAAATAGTGAAAATTGACTCAGGGGACCTGGAAACGTATCTCAAATTCGGATTTTTGACGTGATTACAATACTTTCCTCACTATCGTGTTCGGAAAATAAAAATTGAAATGGAGTTGGGAGTCCAGGCCTTCATCTCCTTCCTTCCAAAAGTCCGTTACTGCTCGAGCATGTGTCATCCGAGCTATACATGTATAATAAATTTCAACTCAATCGGACGATAGAAATAGAATTAAAATTACAAATCAAATTTTTAACTTGGGGGGCCGTGCCCCCACCTCTAAGTCCGTTACAACTTGAGCTTGTATTTTCATAAGAGTTATACATGTATGTGAAATTTCAACTCGATCGGATGAGAGGAAATAGGGTAAAATTGAATTCTTAGATTTGACTCACACTAATTAATAAACAATGTACCAAATTAAATAAAATCACGTAATGACACGCCGTGCTGGTTTTCGGATGAAAATCTCATTGGTTCTTCTGCAACTATGTAAAAATTGAATTGTTTTAAGTTTGCAAGCGGTAATTTGAAATAACAACTGCAATTTCAACATTTTGTGAAGTATAATTTTTAATGAAAGTAGTTAGTATGTTACCATGATTTTTTTAATGATTTTGAAGTAAGATTAATTAGAGAAAGTGGTCTGCATATTGTGCTACTGTATTCAGATTGATTACTAAATATTTGACGTAAAATTTCTCCACTAGATGAAGAGCATGCAAGAACGTTTTTGACAGATATTGTTCGTCAAAAATGTGTCAGCCTTAAAAAAAAAAATATTATATTGTGGCAGTGGCCATCACAAAACCTTTTATCTATATCATTTTAATATAATAATTGGTTTGAAAACTAAATAAAACTTGAAAAGTGCTGGATAATAGCGCCACTGATCTCCCGATATACACCCAAATTGAGTTAGCATATAGTTTTACATAAAATTCATTTCACATGTAAAGCTTGGTGTACTTGGTTACAATAGAAGCTAAAATTGAGCCTTCTTGTAAATGAAGAAAATTGCAGTATTGCAACATAAAATTAATGCACCAATTAGATCTTGCTTAAGTTCTTAAATAAGTTTAAATAAGAAGTTTCATGATTCATCTTTATTGATAAATCATCTTCGTATTGAGAAAGACTGACAGCTGAATTTCTTGAAGAGAAACATATGATGAGAATAGGTTGCTTTTATTAAAATCAAAGAAATGTGCATTGTTGTTATACGCTGAAGATGAATTAGTGCATACAAAAATATAAGTTTCATTTATTTATCTATATATTAATAGGCAAGCATAAAATTTGTAGTCCCTTTTTAACATATTAATTATGGGAGTAGAGGGTTGAAAATGGTATCATTCGAAAGGTATGGTTAGCCAGATGGTGCGAATACAAAAATTATTTTCTTACGATGTCAAGAAGTTATTTAAAAATACAGTTATTTTTTATGCATTTCCCCCCATTTTTCTCTTTTATACATGTATTCCTTTACATTAAAAAATACCTAAAAATAGAAAGTTATTAAATCTGGCAATTTCATAAAGCTCAAATCAAATAAAACCATGGACACAGTATTTGTATAATGTAGCATCACTATACGCAAGCGAAGTGATGACGTCACTGGCTGTCGGTGGAGCCATGAAAAAGACTTTCTATGTCAATCGTCCATTGGATTTTTTGTAAAACTTTATTAAAAAATAACGGAAATTATCCGCCGATTTTAATTACCATATTTGGGTATAGTTATATATAAGTTACTGTCTACATGTGTTTGATTGAGAATTTTTTTTTTTTTTTTTTTCTTTGTAAAATTGATAAAACTTTAATTTAAAATCACAAAACTCCAGAAAAAAAAAAAAAAAAATGGCAAACTTCCAGTTTCGAATGTAAACATAAACATTTCATTTCAAAGGGTGATATTTAAACAATAAATATTTAACTAATATACTAAATAAAAGGAAAATGGTAAATATTCTTTCATAATTTGAAGTTAAATTTGTTTTTAAATGTCTAAATAAAGTATCTGATATAAGATACTAATATGTTGCAGCGGAAGAGATTTGATATCTGTCGTTCTTGGCGGTAAAAGAAAATCGCCAAATTATCTGGCGAACATATTTAATTCCTTTTAAAAATCACGGTTATTTTAACAACGTATGTTAAGAGAGCAATCTATAATGTGAAACGATATTTCATACAACAGATATTACGAAAATATACATCTGTTATGCATATTTTCGTTTTACGCTTTTGATCGCCAAGTACAAAAAACGCCAAGGACGACATAGTTTTGAAATTTAAAATTAATTTGTCAATTTGTCAGCAAGATAACTTAATCTAGCACATGTGCACGATAATTAATTAATTATTATATCCAAATATGGGGATTAAAATCGGGAAATATTTTTCCTCATTTTTTAATATTTTTTTACAAAAAATCCAATGGACGATTAACACAAAAAATCTTTTACTTGGCCCCAACGACGTCTCACAGACGTCGACCTCAGTGACGTCTCACTTCGCTTGCGCATATCTTTTGCATCCGTAAGAAAAAAGTAGAAGATATGGAAAAACTTTTGATTTCCGGTTTTCGATAAATTTACACGTTTTGAGATTTCCTTGCATTTCAATTACCTGAAATCGACTACTTATTTTTAAAGAAGTTGATTTATTACTAACTGCTGCACGTATAAGTAGACGATACGGAAAAAATTTCGATTTCCGTTTTTCGCTGAATTTACATGTTTTGAGCTTTCCTTACGTTTCAATTAACTGAAATTGAATTCTTACTTTTTTAAAAAGTGTCTTTATTGCTAGCTTTTGTGGGTATAAGAAGCAAGTAGAAGATACGGAAAAACTTTTGATTTCCGGTTTTTGATGAATTTACACGTTTTGAGATTTCCTTGCATTTCAGTTACGTGAAATTGACTACTTATTTTTATTTTTAAAAAAGTGGATTTATTATTATTTTCTCTGTATATATAAGTAGAAAAGATAAGATTCAGAAAAATTTTAGATTTTCGGTTTTCGATAAAGTTACACGTTTTGAAATTTTCCAACTCAATTCGTCCATTTTTGAAAAATATCTTTCTTTTTGAGTTCAAACACTGTACTTTATGAACCAATAGAATTAATTTAACCGAATTTGATACTTAGTTGGACCTTGGTTTGACATGGTACCGATTAGCTTTTGGACTGTATCACCCAACAAGGGGCGTTTTCACGTTGCGATTTTGTCTCATTTCAGGAAAGGCTAACATCTACAAAGAGAAATAGTTATATTAAGTAAAACTCTGCTGATTCAGTTAGAGTGCATATCGGCAAACAATTGCCGCAGCTGTGTTGCAATTTAATTCCGTTTAGGACAAGGCAATAACTTTGCTTTGCCTTGCTTTGCAAAAAAAAAAATGGTCGAGTTTCGACCACTGGGCGATAGTATAGTTCTAATCCATAGCCTGAAGAATTTAATATTTGAAATATTATCAAAGATGCATAGATGTTGGACGAAATAACTATGAACAATTCTAAAATTTAGTTAGTTTAGCACGTGTGTTTTTAGTAGTATCTCAAAAACTTCAGAAAGGTTGTTTTATAGTTTACTAAAATCGTTCGTAATAATCATTATTCCTATAATAACAGGAGACTTGGCGTTGGAATATTAAAACCCGAATAAACTACTACGTCAGAAACGCCAAAGAAAAATATTGGAAATGAAGAATTCTTCCCCAAGAATTCTTGGGTGTTTATAGTATTTCCTATCAGTGTGGTTTATCATATATTGGCCAAACTAAACGCAGTCTTAAATTTCGTCTAAAAGAACATATGAATTACGTCCGCAAACAAGAAACCAATAAATCGGCTATTTCTAAACATTGCTGGGAGGAAAATCATAATTTTAAATATAATTCAGCTAAAATAATTTGCAAACCTAAATCCATTCATGAACTCGATTTCTTTGAAACTTTTCATATTTATAAAAATTTTAAAAACCTTGTAAATTGTAATTTCGCTATTCTCTATTTGTCTGACTGTTGGAAATTTTATATTCAGTCCACATTTTCTTAATTTTTCTACTGTTTACACAGCTAACTTTCCTTAACTCCTATTGGCCACTCTCCCCACCTTTCCCGTAATCCTATTGGTTGAACTAAATCCGGCCCCTCTCCTATATATAAGAGCACTTCTCCTGATTTAGAATCCTTTTTGCACTGAAGACGGTTCGCTTTAGGCTACCGAAACAGCTGTATGCATTTCCAATATTTTTCTTTGGCGTTTCTGACGTAGTAGTTTATTCGGGTTTTAATCATTATTCCTTTCAAGACAATGAAAAAATAGTATGAAAAAAGGAAAGAAAAACAAAATATTTTGACTAAATACACTAAGACGATTTATGAAAGTTCTGGTGCATGCCACTAGAAAAGTTTGATCGAAATTGGTATGTTTCAAAAAGAAGTGTTTGTGAAAATTGCCTGAATAATATGGAATAATAACAGCCGTAAATTTGTTTTATAAATGCAGGTGCTATATTCAAATGAGCGGTTGAGGGAGACGGTAGCCCGCCTTCCATCGAAATATATGCCAAATAAAACTGTTTTTAAAGTGTATTCATATAGCTTACTTATAATTTGTCCCTTAATCTGCAATTCGGCTTTATAGTATTAAAATGATAGATAAGAGAAGTTGTTTGATTGCCCCATCTGTTTTAGTTTTTTTGACAAATTAATATAAAACACATAATTCATAGTTTTGCGTATAATTAAATTAAAAAGAAAGTGGGAAGTTATCTTACGTTTAATATACTTAAGTTTATCAATGGCTTGCCGAGCTCATACAATTGATTCATTTTTTCCTGAACTAGTTATAATATGTTAATATATTTGTTAAAGACTTTGGATGCATTTATATAATATCCGCTGAAAAAAAAAAAAAAAATGTTAGGAAACAAAACGTAAGCAGCAGGTGCAAAATCTGAATATGAAAAATGTATAGAAAATAGTTTTTTTTTTTTCTTAAATTTATGATTTAAAATATTAAAATGCACTTCAATTAATGTCTATACAATTAAAAATTAATGTCTATAGATAACCGATTTTCTTGTTTTTGTAAATTAGTAAGCAAAACCTATGCATTGTTACGCACCCCACTTTTTGTGAGAAAATACGTTGAATAGAATCCTTATAATACACAAACTAGTTCAGTTTAGCTCGTAAGAGATTAACATGACTAAATGAACAATAAGAATTACCATCCAGATTCTGTAATGTATTAAAAATTTTTTAGTGACCTTATAAATCAAAACTATTTTAAAAGTAGCTACGAGAAATGATCTTTAGTAGCATATCTTCCTTTCGTAACAATCCAAGTCAGTTCACTGTAAATAGAAGCGTCTTAAATTCAGACAGAAGTGTGTCTGAAATGTCAATTCAGGCACATAAATGTCTGAAACACTTACGCATGCAAAATTTCAGACGCATATGCTGTCTTAAATTAAGACACGTAAGTGTCTTTTTTATAAATGAGCTCAGATAAGTGTCTGAATAAGGTCGATATGTCTGAAATTAAGACATATAACATTTTCAGACACATAAAATTTCAGACATTTTACAATTTATGCACTTAAAAATTCAGACATTACAAATTTCAGACACTTAGAAATTCAGACATTTGTATTACTTAAAAAATTTTCCATATGGAATCTACTTTAAGCAGCATGCATATCCTGTTTTAACATTTTTTTAAACAAATAAATTTGACATTATTTTATGTAATATAAGTAGTTAACTTACTTAAAATACTTAGACACTGATCTTATTCTGTTAAAAATTAAAAAACAAAGTTAATTTTTATTTAAGATTCTCACATGTAATAAATCAAAAAAATATTAAGATAAACGAAGCATGTAACTTGTAGCTAAGAAAGCGAATTCGTAGCAAACAATCTTAAACAATTTGTGCATAATTGATTTTTTTTTTTCGCGTTTTAAAAATTATTTTATGTTTCTCTACACTTCAAAATGTAAAAGAGCATTTTTTTTTTTTTTTTTTGTTTCATGTATATAGTTTGTTTTCTTGCAAATACCAATTAAAAAAAAAAAAAAAAAAATCGTTTAAAATCCATAGGCTATTATTTTTTCATATTTATTACGCATTTTACAAAAAAAAAAAAAAAAAAAAAAAAGAAAAAAACTCTAAACCTCTACACATAAAATTTAAGATAATATGTATTAAGCTTTACTTCTTATGAACAGTTTTATTGCAAAGACATAAAACTTCACTTTGTTTTACGGATACTAGAATATATTTCGTTATACAAGCAGAGTACAGCATGAGCACCGATGGCTTGATTGGGAAGACACTCGACTTTGAATCCATTGGTTGTCAGTTCGATTCCCGGCCGGGGCAACGGGGACTGTTATTGTAAAAATTGTTAGTATATATATTCTATGCTCTAGGAGACTGTAAACTCTATTTCTCACAGGTAAACAGTATAAAACGCATCTTTTTATTTATGAAAAATATTCACTTCAGACAGGATCAAAGATGACGGAATTTCAGACGTTTCGAGTGTGAAACGATGTGCCTTTTAAGACACTTTTTAGCATCTTAAAATTAAACACCCGTTTCAGACACAATTTTGTCTGAATTTCAGACACTTGTATTTACAGTGTTTACTAAATTTAGAGGGCAAATTCAACAGGCAAATCGAATTCGCAAGCATTTTTTCAGCTACGTTGGAAAATGTTAAAAAAATTGAAAACCTTTATAAATTAAAATTATAGGGAAAATCCAGTTTTATTCATTGTGTCTTAGTTTCTTTTTTTTTTTTCTTTTTCTCTTAAAGAGAGAGAAAAAAAAATGCCATTTCTCGAGAATTCTGCTCGTACTGAGTGGCTGACAATACTATTAGCAAAAATGTGTTCCTAAAAAGTGGGCCCCATTTTAGGGGTGATCTGTCCCGATTTAGCACCTGAAGAGATCTCTGAATTCTAACATTCTACATTTAGTAGCTCCTCCCTACTTTAGGATTTTCGGTATCCTTTCTTAGAAATAAAGTTGACAGAATTTTTTTTTCTTTTTAAGAAAAAGAAACATGTTTTTGTTTAACTTGTTTTTCGTTAGCATAACATGACAGATATCTAAGTTTAGACAGAAAATGACTGTTTCACTTGTTTTTAACGTATAATATTTGTTATTATATCAGGAATACAAGTAGGCCGAAGTTATCAATTTATATAAGCTTGAGTAGCTTATAGCTATTACATAATTTCCTATCATGACTATATTTAAAATAGATTTTTTTTTTAAAATTATTATTGTTAATCAATATGTTAATTAATTAACTTTTTTGCGAAATTTTCTACTAATTTCAACTATTTATATGCATTTTATCTTAATATTTCAATCTATTTATTTATTTTTGAAAGTATAAGGGGCAATAAAGTATGTTCTTTTTTTTTTTTTTTTTTTTTTTTTTTTCCATACCCAAAACATTTTGATTTCCTACATTATAAGATCAAATAATTTTCTTGGTACCTACTTCATAAGAGAGAATCATGTATTTTTCGTTCATAACGCTGATACCCCAAAAGAAAAAAAATCTGGTGTGAAACAACCACACGACTTCCATTACCCACTATTACACATATTATATGCATTTTTTTGATATAATGTGATCAGAAGATATAAAAGTGACCTAAAGAAGTAGAAACCTAACTTTTTTCTGGTAAGATAAACTTTATACGCATGTAAAAACATATAAAACGAAGCTTACATATAGCGAGGTAAAAAATAAGAAAAAAAAAAAAATCGGTACAACCGTTTTTAAAGGAACGCCTTTGCGAGGCCTGAAATTGAGCTATTTATACAGGACGCCTATCAATTTTCCTGAACTAACCAACTATATCATTCGAAAGGACATCTAATAGTGTGTTTATATAGCAAGTTTGAAGAAAATCGTTAGAGCCGTTTTTGAGATACGGACTTACGGTCCCACTTCCGGTTTCCGATGTCCCACTTCCGGTTAAACTCAATTATTGTCAGGAAAACAATAATTACATACAAAAGCATATTTAAAAGTGAGTTAAAATGACGAGTTTGAAAAAAATCCGTACAACCGTTTTTAAAGGAACGCCTTTGCGAGGCCTGAAATTGAGCTATTTATACAGGACGCCTATCAATTTTCCTGAACTAACTAACTATATCATTCGAAAGGACATCTAATAATAGAGTGTTTATATAGCAAGTTTGAAGAAAATCGTTAGAGCCGTTTTTGAGATACGGACTTACGGTCCCACTTCCGGTTTCCGATGTCCCACTTCCGGTTTTTCAATTTTCACCAAAATTTGGAAATTTCATCTATACACCAGACGTATTTCAATTCTATAGTTTCGTAGCTCTATCTTTATTAGTTTCTGAGCTGTAATAGCCAGATGATTCCCCACATACATACATACACACACACACATACATACATTACATACACACTGACTAATTGCCAAAAACCACTTTTTTGGACTCAGGGGACCTTAAAACGTGTAAATCAGGTGAAAACCCGATATCGAATTTTCAGACCGAATTCAATACTTCCATTACCTACGGTAGTAGGGTAATTTAAGTAAAAAATATATACATATATACTTCCTTTCATAGTTTTTTTTTTTTTTTTTTTTTTTTTT
The DNA here is from genome assembly GCA_963930645.1 of Salticus scenicus. Taxonomy (NCBI): domain Eukaryota; kingdom Metazoa; phylum Arthropoda; class Arachnida; order Araneae; family Salticidae; genus Salticus; species Salticus scenicus. The sequence continues at coordinate 163,357,417 of OZ005654.1, read as the reverse complement.
TTTCAAAAGAGCGTAAAAAATTCTTTTGAAACTGATTATAAGTTTCAAACAGAAATTAAAACATAAACTAGATCTACTTCATTTGTACTTGAATTTTTTAATAAGTTAAAAAAAACTATACCTCCTTGATTAGGTAACCGTAATATTCTTAAAGCTAATGCATTATGAAAATACTCTAATACGGTCACTCATTAGAGCAGGGGTAATCAACTTTTTATATATCTACGGCCAACTTTTGTATATTTGAAAGTAATAAAAAATATAATCAGCCACCAGCTCTACAGTCAGGGCCTGATTAACGCACGGGACGATTGGGCCGTGACCCACTGTCCTTTGAGTTAGAGGCTTGAAATTTCTTCAAAAATTAGAAATTTTTTAATTAAAAATATACAGAAATGCTCTTGCAAATAGCACTTCATAAGAGTTTTCCTTCTGAAAGCAAAGTAAAAAAGTTTTACAAAGGGACTATTATACTCGAATATGTATTTCTTTTCTATTTTTTCCCTTTTTTTTTTTTTTTTTTGTTGTTGTGTGTGTGTGAAAGTGGGAAAATTTAAGGCGTTTTTACAAAAAGTGCTAAAAAATATGAGAAAAATGATAGGCAAGATCTGAATGCACATCGGGTCTAGACACCACTTTAGATGTGATCAGACTCTGTACATAAGAAAGGTTTTTTTTTTTTTTTTTTTTTTTTTATTAACTTCGATTCTTGTTTGTTTGTTTGTCCAGTACAAATCTTGCAATTGATTTTAACTAACTTCCCGATTAGCTAGACATTTGAAACTTTCAGGACAGCTCAGAACACGGTGACAATACATTTTTTTAATACTTTTAATCAACGGTTTCAGGTCCCTACTGCCCTCGACAGCGTTTATATCATTCGACAGAAAATTTATTTAACTAACTTCTCGATTAGCTAGACATTTGAAACTTTCAGAATAGTTCAGAACATGGTGAAAATGCATTTTTTAAATACTTTTAGCCAGCTGTTTCGGGTTCCTGCTGCCTTCAGCAGCATTACCAGTACAAAGCTTGCAATCGTTTTTTCACTAACTTCCCGATAAGCTAGACATTTGAATTTGAAACTTTCAGCATAGCTCAGAACACGGTGACAATACATTTTTTTAATACTTTTAGTCAACTATTTCAGGTCCCTACTGCCTTCGGCAGCGTTTATATGGTTCAACAGAAAATTTATTTAACTAACTTCCCGACTAGCTAGACATTTGAAACTTTCAGAATAGTTCAGAACACGGTGAAAATGCACTTTTAAAATACTTTTAACCAACTGTTGCGGGTTGCCGTTGCTTTTGGCAGCGTTACAAGTACAAAGCTTGCAATCGATTTTTCACTAACTTCCCGTATAGCTAGACATTTGAGATGCAAAACCCTTTTCGCATATCATGATTACAATACTTTCCTTACATACCTACAGTGCGTTGCATGAATATAAACGCACCTTAGCTTTAAGAATTAGAATGGTATAGAACAGTAATAAAAAAATATGAATAGGTGACACTTGATGCGAACTGTATGTGTATGATTCAAGAAATGAAATTACGAGTCAAAACAATGAAAAACAAATATGATTTTTTAGAAAATAATTTTAATGAATTTATGACAAATATACATGTTGCATGAATTTAAACGCACATGTAGTAAAAAATAAATAACTGAGTAACAAATACTGTATCTAATACTTTGTAAAGCCACTATGGGTTTCTAGAAGAGCCAGTAAATGCCTTGGCATTGACTGATATAGTGGCATGAGATCATACAAGCTGATTGTCTTCCAAGCTAACAGAATTGCCGATTTTAGTTCATCTTTCGTGTTAAACTGCCTTCCGTTTGCGTAAACACGGCGAATCAGATTACCCCATACGTTCTCATTATGTTTAAATCGGGGCTTTTTGAGGGCCAATCCAGAACTTTAATTTTATTGTCACGGAACCATTTTTTCACGATATGTGCTGCATGTACAGATGCACAATCTTGCTGAAAAATATAATTTTATCCAGATTTTTTGACTGCTTGACGGCAAGGTTCCTTGTGTGCATCTGGGCATACTCTACAGAGTTCATACTGTTCTCCACGAACTCTAATTCGAAAGTCCCTTTAAAACCTATGGCTGCCCCCACCATGACAGACCCACCTCCAGATTGACGTTTTGAACAGTAAATTTCTTCGGTTATCATATCGTGCCAGTAGCTATGAAATCTGTCCTGGCCATCAAGATTAAACTTTTTTTCATCTGAGAAGATGACTTTTTCCCAATTTAGTCGATCTAGAATCCATTTTCTTGCCCTTTCCAACCGTGTATCCTTGTGATTTTGAGTGAGGGGTGGTTTCGCCTTCATTTTCTTAAATTTAATGAATGTTGCAGCTTTCATAGTTCTCCATATGGTTCTCCGATGAACACCCAGCTTGTACTGAATCTTTATATTCGCACAGGAAATATTCTTAGTCTTTGCAGCGTTGCATATTCGACATTTGTCGTAACTGGTGAGCTTTCCTGTTCGCTTCTCATACACTTTTTCCCCATAATTTGCTCCTTTCTTTATATAATTTCGCATAACACTTTCACTTCTGCCGATTCAGCACCCTATTTCGCGATTGCTAAAGCCTTTACCAACGCATAAAGTCAATTTTTATCCTCTCGTCTACTGTCAAAGATTTTCCCCTTGTCATCCTGCACAAACTCCATAAAATTTGCACTCAAGCATTAAAACTGATTTTAGAGAATTTTAGCAACACGACTATTTGAGTTTTAATTTAATTCCGGCGGCTCTGTTAAATTTTAAACGCAAAATACAGAGTGCGTTTAATTTCGTGCAACAAACGAAAAACAGTGAAAAATAAGAAAATGGTTAAACATTCACTGCATAAGCTTGCATGAGCCTAAACATACTTTCTCAAAGCACCTTATTCAATTGTTAGTCATATGCAATAACTGTAAGTCGTATTCCTTCTTTTAAAATTAAAAAAAAAATCTATTTCTGTTTATTGGAAAAGGTGCGTTTATATTCATGCAACGCACTGTATGCATGTTCGGAAAGGAAAAACTAATACAAGACTTCACTAATATTAAACTGTTATCAAATTTTAATAATATTAAACTAGAAAAACATGTTTAAGAGATGAAAATTCCGATTTTTTTTGCTATCCCTATTTAAAAACAAAAATACTCATCGTATTTCTATAGTAATATTTTGTGATTAAATCAAATCGAGATAGTTCGAAGAAAATAATGGTAGAAGAAAGAGTCGGAGCTCTCATCTTTGAAGTTTAACATACAGGATTTATTTAACACCAAAATTAATACAGTTTCTTTCAAAGAAAATTTCGATTATTTATTTTCCCTCCCATATTTAGACTCACCAGTATAAAAGACAATAATAACATGCAGTAAAGCGGAAAAAGCGATGAAAAAATTGTGTATATTTAGGCATCAAGAGAACGTCTGAGAAATCTCCAAAGAGAAAATCATCTCATAAACATGCTAAAGAAAACATAAAAAAAATGGAACTGGAAAAGCAGTCTTTTCTTTTTTTCTTATTTCCTCCCTTCTCATCTTTTTTCTCCTGTTGTTTTTATAATTTGTATTTATCTCGCATAAAGCGCTTGCAGGGTGAAAGAAAAGAAAATTTTTCCAAAGTTAGAAGCTTTTTCTCTGCTCACCCTTCATTGAAACTAAACATAAACAGTTCACCACGTGATGAGGTGCATAAACAGGGGTAGTATTATTAGTATCTACAGTGTTACAAGCTTTTTGAGAATATTACTATTATTCTAAAATGCCAGTTGTGCGTGACTAGTTGATGAAACGCTCTCGAAAAAGAAACAAAACACAGCCTTATCGGCTGATTTTTTTTTTTTCAATTTAAGTACCAAAATAGTTAAAAATAAATTAAAAATACTAAAAAGAAGAGATAAAGAAAATGTAAAATATGTATTTTAATACACTAAAAATAAATCAATTTAAGAATGTATAATTTTTACTTTTTTCTATATGTATATATAGAGAAAGTATTGGATTCGTGAAAATTTTCGAACTCCAGTTTTCGATGCATTTACACGTTTTGGGATATCATGAACAGGATTTGACTGTTTTTAGAAAATGTATGTCTGTCTGTGTGTCTGCGTGTGTGTACCACAAATTTTGTGGACGCTGTGTCTCACGAACCAATGAATGAAATTTAACCAAACTTGGTATTTAGTTGGACCATGACATAAACTGGTGCTGATTAGATTTGTGGAACAATTTCAAGGTTAAAGACCGCTTAGTATAATTTTTGATGATAAGAATCCCTCCAGAATGATTCAACGCACTTTCCTGTACAAAACTTCTACTTTTCCTATTTTTATTTGAAGAAGATTTTTTTAAAAAAATAAGTCGTAAAAGAGAAAAATATACGGTATATTCGAATTTCACATACTCGTATAACATCGATAGTAAATTTTCAAGAGAGAAAATGAAAAATAAAATAGAATAATAATTAAAAAAAAAAAACTTTTTTCCATTTTTTTTTTATCCCCTAAGAGATTTGAATTTTATTTTTGAGGGGACAAGGGTCCTTGAAATAAATTTTGTTTTACATTCTATTGCTTCTCAAGCCAAGTGCTGCCATGAAATCTGTCATTGTTATGCCTATAGTGTGTTTTTAAATGATAAAAGTAATTTTTAAGATGAAAAGGCCTCTTCTATGGGAAAAATAATACAAAATAATGCCCAATTTCAAAATACTCTATGCTAAGTCAAAATTATTTTAAAACTTTTTTTTTTACTTTAGAACATACATATGTAAGGAAATAATTATAATCATGTCAAAAATTCGACTTTGAAGTTTGAGTGTTTCTACACGTATTGAGGTCCCCCGAGTTCCTTTTTGCTATTTGTACCATGATGTATGTATGTGTGTGGGTGAACACGATAGCACCTAAAAGCTTAGTTAGAATGAGCTGAAATTTGGTACGTATATAATAGGTCACCATAGCACGAACCCTATTGATTTTGGTGAATCTAGGACTCATAGTTTTTTTTTTACAGGGACACAAAGAAAAATTCGTCCTCATGGCCTACGGGACCAAATTGTTTAAAACGCGATAACGTCTAAACGCCTTAATCGTCTTTGCTGAAAATTTATACGCATGTTATAAATCACTGTTGCACGAACTGTATGCATTTTTGTGAATCTAGTACTTATGGTTTTTTTACAGGGACACAAAGAAAAATTCTTTACCATTATGGTCTATGGGCCCAAATTATTTAAAGTGCGATAGCGTCTAAACGTCTTAATCATCTGAACTAAAAATTTATACACATGTTATAAGTCACCTTTGCACAAACTGTATAGAGTTTGGTGAATCTACCATTCATAGTTTTTTTTTTTTTTTTTTTTTTTTTTTTTTACAGGGATACAAAGAAAAAATCTTTATCATTATGGTCTATAGGCCGAAATTATTTAAAATGCGACAGCGTCTAAACACGTTATTCACCTGAGCTGAAAATTTATACACATGTTATAAGTCACTGTTGCACAAACTGTATACATTTCGGTGAATCTATCACTTATAGATTTTTACAGGGACACAACGAAAAATTCTTTATCTTTATGATCTATGGGCTCAAATTATTTGAAGTGCAATAGCGTAAAATTAAACAATGAAGAAAAATACTCAAACACCGTATTATAATTTTTACTTTTATTTATTTAATGTCTTGTCTTACTTTAATTTATTTATACAACCATTAATTACTTGAGGTTCGGAAAGTCAAGTGGAGCCACTCCATATATATATATGCCCCTAGGGGCAAAATTTGGAAGTTAGCCATTGCAAATCGAAAGCGAAAAGAGACAGAGCAAAATTTCCAATTAGAAAGTTTTAGAGCATCAATTAATTAGTATGAAACGATATTTGGTTCACACGGATAAGATAAATTGGCACCTGCATACCCAAAAATGTCCGTAATCTATGCGCGACTGTTCTACTCTACATATTCACATTTCGGAAATGTAGCAGTGTGAAAATGCAGTTTGTGACTTTGTACTGTACTGTAATGTCTGAAAACTTTAATTTACAATGCATTTATAGTTTAAAAGGTGTTGGCGCTCGTTTGATACAAACAACATAATCTCATAGCATAAAATTATTGATGGCAGACGATAATTTTATTCCTAATGTGCGAGCGCTTTCATTTTAAAAATTTTATTTTCTGTGTTGTGGCAATTTCAATCGTTGCTTAGCGACGGGTAGAAAACATGTGTTCTTTTTTGAAAGTGACAAAACGAATGGAATTTTGAATGATCCTAAATGAATGAGATCCTACAAAAGATGCATTTATTTAACATAAACGTTTGGATTTAGAATTTTGGAGCTGTGTGAGAATGTCAAGCTTCACTAACTTTCAATATTGCGAGATGGTGCTTATTTAAGGCGAATGTCAGCGAAACGCACGTATGCTGCACGGGAGTATGCCGTTCGTTTTCCAGGTGGGCCACATCCAAGTGCAGTTACCATCGCAAATGTAGTGCGACGGCTCATGGAGACAGGAAGCACTAAAAGTGGACCGCGTTCTGGCAGACCAGTGAGTGCAGATATGCGTATACCACCAGAGAGTATTTTGGCATATGCACTAGCCCATCCACACAGCAGTACAAGAGAAATCAGCATGGCTTGTGGCTTAACACGGGCCCGAGTATGGCAAATACTGCATAGTCAACATGCACATCCCTATCATGTCACTCTGCACCAAGAACTGTTGCCACGGGATAATGAGCGTCGATTTGATTGGTGCAACTGGGCATTCATAGGCGTAGCCAGCTTTCGGAGCGGGGGGGTGCCCAAATTTTAAACTAAAAGTTACAATATGAATACATTATGAACATAGTGCGCATATATATGCATGTGTGCGTTTTAACACATGTATAAAAGTTACACAAGTTAACACATGTACGTTTTAACATATAAATTAAGTAACTTTCTCCTAGAATAAATAACTAGACTTGACGGGGAACAGAAATATCAACATTTACACAACGCTAAAAATGTCAATGTAAAAAAATGTTAAATGCAGACTGCAGTTTCGGTAGCGTAAATCGGTGCATTTGGTTTCCTTTGAAATATCATTTGATAAAGTTTGGACTTTCAGAGTAGTGCCGCTATCCGTCTAACAGAAAAGGAACAGAAGTTTGAAAATTGATTAAAACAAGGAAAGAATGTTGCATAAAAAATATTAAATGGTTCGAATATTAGGTTTAAGTACGAAACCAATGAACGTTAAAAGGTTAAATAAAAATCTTAAGCCTTAAGTTATAAACGAAAACCTAAAAACTAAACTACGGAAAAACTTATACTATGGAACTTAAATTGCGCACACAAAGGGATAATGTAGAAATGTAGAATTATAATGATATGTTACTTTATTTATAATCTCATATCATTTCTTTTATTTTACCAGTTTGAAATTATGAACCTATATGTATATATATATTATATATATATTAATTAAATATGTAGCTACTTTTTTAAAATTATTATTTTATTCGCTCCCATATTCATGAATAACATTTATTTTCTATATTTTAAAACATTGTTGCATTGTTGTAGTTGTGATGTTAGTTTCAAACAGAATAGTACAAACGGATACTGTGATCGCTATAAAATTAAAGTGATACTTATTAATAAGATTGTAATAAACTATTGTGTGTACCATAATATGAAAATGTGATGTGTGTAAAAGTCACAAAAAATAAAATCAGCACTAAATAAATGTATCGAACCGGGGAAAGTGTAGAAACACGCCACAGACCGGACCAAGCGCTGACCATTAGCCAAATAAATTTACGAATTACCACTGTCACTGTACATAAGAATTCCATGAAAAATTGCATAAAGTAAAATGAAAACATTAAAAGGGACACATACCAATAAAATTGCACTGAAAATCCCCGCAAAGTAAATGCATCAAAATGGAGGACAGAATAAAAGTTAGTGGGGTGTCTCACTATCCGATCGTACACTGGCCATCAGCCGAAAATATTGTCTAGAAACCACCACAATTCAAAATTGCATACATAATCAAATCCAGAAACATTCATTAATAAAATAGCACGAAAAATCATCATGAGATAATTTCGGAAATTTTCTACCCACACAAATAAACGCCTTTGCTATTTAAAAAATTAAAAGACTAAATAATGGAGCATATTTTGCGCATACCTTTCTTTGATGTTTGTATTTTCTGTGTTGTCTTGAGCTTCCTCTTCAAACCACTCTCTTTTTCTTTGGTTGGAATAATTATCAAATCCTTCTCATTTTTGCACATGATTCCAGAACAGTTTTTCGTTTCTCTAGTCATTCAATACAGTTTTAATAGAATTATACACCACCTTCTCCATATCCAAGATTTTCAGAAAAGAGGAAATTGTTTTATAAAATCGCATAAGAAGAAGGAATCCGAATAAATATTTACACTGTAGCCTAATTTTTAATAATTTTCTTTCTTTATTAATTACAAATACAAAATCGTCTGTTCATAAATACATAATTTATTTTCAGCAATAAATCGTTTGTCAAAGTTCAAAGGTAATGCAAACGATTATAATATGTTTTATTATTATTAAAATTGAGTGACAGCTTTTAAATAAGGTAAAAAAAAAAATAAATAAATAAATAAATAAAATGTGGCATTTAGTCACAAAAATAAGATATTGTATACTTGACCGACCATTTCTGAGGTGCTTTAAAAATGTTGAAAATTGTTTTAGAAACAATTTTGTTTGGCATGTATTTTTGTGAAGGGGAAGTATGTCTAATTGCATCCTTCAAAGCCCTCTGTTTGATTACTCTACCTGCATTCTTAAAACATTTAAGGCTTAAATTAAAAATATTTTTTAAATGATTCAAAAAACTTTCACCCACAGTAAATTTTTCAAGAAAATTCTGCTTATGATATGATTTACAATACTAATTTGAACTTTCCAGTGTTGTCTTTTTTTAAAAAATAGCAAATAAGACAGGCCGACGAAGAAATTTTTTTCTTCAGGTTGATATGTTTCTCGAATATTTTTTTGGATGCTGTTTAAGGAAAACCTATTTACAAATTTCCCTCATGTACAGTTTAAAAAAAAAAAAAAAAAAAAAAAAAAGGAATTGTTTGAGCTTAAAGCTCCGTTTTTTTCGACTCCCATCTAAATTATTTCCATGAAAATTTGGGTGATGTGAGTGAAGAACAAGGAGAGCTGTTTCATCAAAACATCAAAGAAATGGAAAGTGGGTATCAGAGACGATACATTTTTAACATGTTAGCAGAATATTGTTGCATGTTGCATAGAGAATCCCCCCCCCCCCCACACACACAAGACCCTCAAGCCTTGCACAAGGTAAAATGCTCTAAAGGGAGATTCGATGTGAATAAATACATTTAAAAGATAATGTATAAATAATAGCCTCTTTCAATAATTTTTTTATGTAAATTGTTTCGAATTTTGTTATAACTTCTAGACGAATTCTTCCGATTTTCATCCTTACTTTGTGAAAATGTTAGGAAAAAAAAATAATCATTTCTGAATTCAGATTATCAAAACACATTACAGACACCCAACGCAGTACATAAAAAATTTGAAAAGTACAATTTCGCAGACCAGTGTAATCGGAAAAAAATTACCCGCTAAATTATTATGATACCAGACATGCATTCAAATCAACAATTACTAAAAAAATTATTTTTGTATTCAAGGAACTTCAAAATCTGAAATTATCGCAAATATTCAGTTTCGAAAATTCGACCCTGTAAATAATACTTTCTGTAACTCATGGTAAGGGAAAGTAATTATCATTTTTTAAACGTTTTTACTGGACGCAATACACTTTGGTATGAATGCTTTTAATGGAACCTAACTTTTTTTACAATCTTTTATACGAAAATTATTTTGTATCAATAGAATATGTTAGTTTCATTATGTTTAGTTCACTTTTAAAATGTTGTTGTTGTTGATATGTACCAACTAGAAATTTTGTACTTAAACAATAATGTATTTGAAATATTTGCATGTCAAATACAAAGTTATATCAAATATCAGTTAGTATACGGATCATTATGATGTAAATTGAATACGATTTTTAGACTTCCTGCCAATACCTGCTTTTGAGTTATGCCCATGCAGACTAACCACAAGAACCTGGTTTTACAATTGAGCGGATCTCAAGACATACTATTGTAAAAACTATTTCATATTCAAAAATTGGACCGCAAAACATTACATTCTCCAACATGTATGGGTAAGAGAAAGTTTTAAAAAAAAATGCTCATTAAAAAGAAATGACAAAATAATATTATAGTTTTAAAAAATTAAAGAACACGCTTTTATAGAAGCGTGAACTAAAAAGCACAAAATATCTATCTTAGTATTAAAATTCAGGGTAAGAGAAAATCGTGTGAGTGACACACCATAATATTTACATACATTTAAATCTTCAATTAAAATAACTTAGAATTAAACAAAAACCATTTTTTAAAAAATCTCCCCAGACGGGGATTGAACGCTAGACCTTTAGGTTCGTAGTGCGGAGCTTTATCTCAACGCCACGGCGTTCACGTAGGGAAAGTATTTTTTTACCAGTGGTGTATGCAAGGGGGGGGGGGGGGGTTGGGGGTTTAACCCCCCCCCCCTTGACAAAATGTATGATAAGAAAAATTAGGCTTTTCCTTACATTTTTTTTTCACATTTCAGGCGGAAAAAATGTATGGCAAGCGTAGAATGTTTTTTTCTACACAGTGGTTTAAAATTATGACTAACTTTTTTTTTTTTTCATTACTCTGCGATACACACTCCTGAAAATAACTAAACCACTTCATTTGCGCGGCGCGAAACATGTTTCCCTGAAAACAATTCTCTGAAAGGATTTCACCTTTAAGTCCGGTTTCCACTACGGCTTTTTCGACGGCTTCTATTCAGAATCCTTTGATGTGGTCAGCCGGGCTCAAAACCCTCGAACGGCGTTGGAAGATCCTGGTTCCAACCCCCAGCTGAGATAATTGATGGGCCAGAGGCAGATATCTTTGTCAATTTTGCATGCTTTCCTTTGAAGTAACTGCGCAATCTGATAAAAAAAGGTTACAACTGATGACAAGACATTTGGCTCTTTGTGTGCGGAGCGTGATTAATGGTTTTTTGGACCTAGAAGCTCCAACTCTAGTGGAAACCGGCCTTTACGAGTTCATACTCAAGGACAAGAGGGGTCGACCATGTGGGGAAGGGGTGACCATTGAAGTAGTGACCTTGAAGGAGTGACCCAAACAATACCCCAAAAGTAGAAGACATTTTAAATGAACTAGCGAAAACTTCTCGTCGATTAGACTTCGCTCTGTAAATAAGAAAATTCAATGAAATATTTTGCGTAACTATGTATTGAATTTTATGTTTTGTGTAGCAGTTTGTACAGGCTCTAAGTTATTCGTCGCTAATTAAAGATTTTTTAGTTTGATCTTCTAATTGGTGAGTTTGTTTTACTATTTCTCATTTTCTTACTCTTATTTTCGGCAAGTAATTATGATATTTTAAAAGATTGTTAAACTTAATTAAAAATAAACTTAATTAAACTTAATTAAACCTAATTAAACTTAAATAAACTTAATTAAACCTAATTAAACTTAATTAAAAATTCGGAAGGACGAACTCCCCCCCCCCCTTTGGAAAAATCCTGGATACGCCACTGTTTTTTACAATATAGATTTTTTGTTTGCTTCCAGAGCGGTTACAAACATGCATTCATACAAACATACATACAGGTGAAACTAATAAAAGCGTGTTAAAAACTTGACTCTCTGTTAAGGCCACGAGTTTAAAAAAACTAAATCATTTTATCGCCTCTTTTCCTGTTTTTCCTTGCAGAAAAAACAAACTACTAATTTCATTTTATTTTTTTGTTTACCAAGAAAAATTACTTTGCAAATTTTTGTAAGAAATGTGCAAATAAATTTGGATTTATGAACAATTTAGATTATTCTTTTAAATATATTTTACCATTACCACCATGTTTAAGAAAGTATCTTTCTATTGCATAGAATCATTGGTATTAGTAATATTTTTTTTTTTTTAACCTTCAAATATTTTTTTTTCTGTTTTCAATATGCTTTTGTTAAATATACTGAATGTGTGTGCGTGCGCGGGGGGGTGCCCTGGCACCCAGGGCACCCCCCCTGGCTACGCGCATGGCATTAAATAATGTTGAAGATAAATCAGATTTTTTGTCCAACATTGTTTGGTCGGACGAGGCACTGTTTCAGCGTACCGGAGTACTAAACCGACATAATGCCCACTACTGGGCGCTGGAAAATCCCTCGTGGGGACTATCCACAAAACACCAAGTGTGCTGGTCCATTAATGTGTGGGGCGGTATCTGGAAGGATCGCTTACTGGGACCTGTGTTCTACGAAGGCACATTAAACGGACAGAGGTACCTCCAACTATTACAGGATATCATACCCGACTTTTTAGATGATATTCCCCTGTCCGCATTACAGGACATGTGGTTCCAACATGGCGGTGCTCCTGCACAGCAGCCAGCTGGAGTGCGAAGCTTTCTAAAAGATTGCTTTGGACAACAAATTATTGGGTATGGTAGTATTGAATGGCCTCCACGATCGCCAGACCTGACTCCGATGGATTTCTTCCTGTGGGGTTACATAAAAGATCAGGTTTATGCAACTCCACATTCAAGTCTGCTGGATCTACGTCATCGTATTACAGATGCTTTCAATAGTGTAACACCTTCCATGTTGAGAAATGTGCATGCAGAATTACTTACACAAATACAAACGTGTATTGTGAGCAATGGCGAACTTTTCGAACATTCTCAACATTAACTCTTTATCATTATGAGACTTAGAGTTTAGTTTACCTATTTTGTTTTTGTGTGTGATGTTATCAAAATGTATTGATGTAAGTACATAGTATTTATTCATTAAATTTTGCATATTTCTTCTTTCCTCTGGCTATTCCTTTCAAATATTTACACAAAATGGAGTGCATCGATTTTGGATATTTTTTGGGTATACAGGCGCCAATGGGGAAGTTGCACACGGAAGGAAAAACAATTTCTTTTAATTGTAATCGATAAAATCAATCTTGGGAATCCGAAAAATCCAATTAAAATCGTAAAATTATTTCAAATTAACTTTTAATTAACGTTTTAAAATCGCTAAAAACCAAAACAAAACCACGTGATCCGAAAACGCTCCGTGAGGGGGTTGACGTCACAGTACACGAAGTGTGAATGTTTTCACTCTTTTACCGCTTGCTTTTCTTTTTGTTCGCTCTATTCTAATCTGTATTTTATAGTTTATTCTTAAAATTTTTTCCTTTTGTAAGAAATAACTTAAACCTTTCATAACTATACTATATCTTATATCTTATATATATATTTCTATTTTTATTTGTATATTGTCGATTTTGGATTTGTAAAAGAGCAATCGGATAATGTTCCGAAAATAGATGCTCTTTCCATATTCTCATTTTTGAGAAGAAACCTCGATTTTATTAGCGCATAAATATAAGAGTAGCTAAAGCTAAACGATCTAGATTTGTTCTGTATTCATATTTTGAAAATTATAAACGTCTTCATAATAGAATTTTAGCATTGCTTGTATTTTTTTACATTTCTCTAATTTTTTAGATGCTTGTATGTGAGAATATTTCTTTTTTCATAATGTATGCTTAAAGATTTAATTATAATTAAAATATTCATTAAAATTTCCTAGTACATAAAAATATATTTTACTGATTATTTATTTTATTATTATTATTTTTTTTTAACCAGAATTTTTTAATTATGTTATTTTATAAATTATATATTTAGAGCAGTCATTAATTATGTATTTAATATTTACTTCATGTTTTTGCAACGAAAAAAAAATTTTATTTTCAAATTGCATTATTTATTTATTATTTTTATTTTATTTTATTAAAAAAAAAAGTTTACTTTTTATAATTTTTTAAGTAATTTATATATATATATTTCAATTTTATCCATTTATTTTTCCATTTAATTTTCTTAAATTTATTTGAATTATATTGTTCTACGTTGTTTACATTAGCAACGGCTGTTACACAACTATTTATTTATTTAATTAATTCATTTCAAAAGGAAAATATAATTAAATGTTTTTATCGGGAAAATGTTAATATCGCATAAAGGATTAGTCTTATTAAAATTTAAGTTTAATAAAAACTTATTTATTATTTATTTAATGCCTTTGAAAGGAAAATATTTTGTTATTTATTTCTTTATTGTACTAATCGAAATGAAATGGTAATATAGCAGCAAAAGTGATTGCAATAAAGTACATGGTGCCAAAATTAAAGTATATTTAATAGATGCTGAGATACAGCTATCCTTAAAATCTTAGTTTTTGAATAATAGCAGCTTTCGCCTCCTGATATGTACACAAATTGAAGTGCCCACGAGACATTGCTGCGGGCAATAAGAACCCAGATCCAAAAAAGCAGGGTACACTGGAGGGAAAGAAGTTGCCGCAGGCTGCGAATAACCAAAACGATGTTAAGAGCGATTTCAATGAATTTATTTTTTAATTATCTATTTATTTATTTTTTGTTTATAGAATGATATAAAAGAAATAAAAGTTTTTTTTTTTTTCTTTTTTTTTGTTAATTTATGAAATTTAGCGACCAGCGAAGCAGGCGAAGACCGTCAGTTGTAGTATATGCAAGGGTTGTTCCAGGTTTACTTTTGGGGCTCATTTTTGTGAAAAACAATTTTTTTTTTTTTGTGAAAAACAAAATAATTTTGTGAAAATTTATTTCTTTTTGTGATAAAAAGAATTATCACACGAAACCTTTCACTTAAGAAGTTACTCTATCTAATGTTCATTATCAAGTTAACAGCATATTACTGAGCCAAGTATACACACTCATTAAAAATAATATTGTTAACGTGGAAAACTTTTACAAAATCATCATCTTTTTAAAAATAAATCTTGAGAAAGGCCTGTTGTTATGAATCTGAATTTTGTGAAGAGACCCATTTTATGGATTTGTATTTTCTAAAGGGGCCCATTTTAGATATTTGGATTTTGTGAAGGGGAAGCAAATGGGTCCCAGTTTTTACCTGGATCGACCCCTGATATATTCTAAACATATTTGGATTTTACATTAAGGCTTCATTGATAAATGAATTGAATATATATATATATATATATATACACTGGTGGACAATTGCTAAGGACGGATGACAATAGCTTAGTTATTGTCATCCGTCCTTAGCAATTGTCCACCAGTGTATATATTGCGTTTGATTGCTGAAATTTACAGCAAATTTTTAATTAATTATTTAATACCATTCATATTTATAACTAGATCATGTATAACTTATAAGGTATTATTACATTTAACATATATTTCATGTGTTCATTTTATTTTAAAGTACTTTATATCTTTCCTATTGCTAAATGTTGTTATTATTATTACTTTCTATTAATCTTTTCTTTCTATTTTTAAATTTTTCCAAATAAAAAAGTAATTACATTATAAAAATAACTAAACGCGTTTCTATATATATATATACATATATAAATAATATTAATATTTTTGTACGGAGACCTTCTTTTAAATTTATTTATTTATTTAGAATGATAAGCGCATGTAATTTTCCTTAAATACTTTTCAATTTCTCAAACTGCATCACTATAATGTTTTTAATTATTCACAATCTTCAGCTGCTATTTTAATAGAAATATTGTTAAGTTATAATATTGAAATGTATTAAAAAAGTTATATATATTTATTATATATATATATATATATATACAGATATACTGGAATCTCATAATTATAAAAGTAATCTAATTTAGGTTAATTTAGCATAAACTATTCTAGATTATTTAAGCAATGAAAATATGCATATTATTCAGTTAAATATTATTACTCAATCCCAATATTTTATTTCTGTACTCAATCTATAATAATAATAAAATAATAATAAATCTATAAAACATAATAAAATGAAACAAAACAAGTATTTAAAAGATACATCTTTGGCATAGCATACTAAAAACATTCTTTAAGAAAATTCTATTGATCAACTATTATTTCGATTATAGTTTCATTTGGATTAATAACAGCAGGCGAGTACAAAAAATATCATTGAAACTTGGTGTCATTTATAGAATGAAGTGATGTTTAATGAGTTTAAATAGTTTTTATATTTTTTTTTTAAAGAAAGAATACAATATTTCGCTGAATGCACGATTTTTCTTTACAATACAAGAGGGAGAAATTCAGCTGGAAGTTCATTTCATGGATAGTGACGTCACGATAGGTTTTATCACGTGACGCAGCGTTTTCCCGCCAACATGAGAACTACGTCTTTTAAAGTTAATTTATTAAAGCATCCGGTTTTCAAATATGCATAAAAATGGTATCAAAATGTTTGTATTTTCATGCTCTATCATTTACAAGTCAAAATGAAAAATGTGCAATTTCCCCATTTATCTTATCCGTGTAAACCAAATATCGTTTCGTACTAATTAATTGATGCTCTAAAACTTTCTAATTGGAAATTTTGCTCTATCTCTTTTCGTTTTCGATTTGCAATGGCTAACTTCCAAATTTCGCCACTAGGGGCGCTGCTGTCGTTTGCATTAGGTCGGGCATAGTCGCTTTACTATACCGTTACCTCACTTGAGTGGCTGTAGCACTCTCCGTTCGCAAGTATTTTCAGGTTAAAGGGACTTTCCTATGCACCCTGTATATTTGTTTATTTAGAAGTAATATAAAATCACATTAAAGAAAGAAACACGATAAATTTTGAGTTTTAAGGCTTACATGTATTAAAGTGCTTTTTATAGTTTTTAACGTTTTCTTTTAACAAGTGAATTTTGTTTGAATTCTATTTAGAAAATTATTTATTACTAAACATTAATACTAGTTATTATAGCGAATTATCTATGTAAAACCTTAAAATTACCATTGAAAACATCTTTTTGCAAATTTTCTAAAATCAGCCTTATTTCAAGTTTTACTGTAATTTCCAGCGTATAATCCAATCCCATACTTGCCAACATACTAATTAATATAACGTATTATTGTTAGCCCTGCCTTCTTTTTCACACCAGTATCTTTTTAGAGTATCTCTCTTCTTATTTAATCGGAATTACATTTGAAGAATATTACTCTAAAAATTTACTGGTGTGAAAAAAATAGCGGAACTAACAACATCTCGGAATATTAATTAGGATGTTGGAAAGTATTGAATCCGCTGGTCAGATAACACAGTTTTGTCCCTATTTTTGCTCCAAATCTTGTGATCTAAAACTTAATTATTCTTCTTACAGACCCGATACAGCATATTTTTAATCTTAACTTTTCTTACAGTTACATTCTTAAATTTTCTAATAAAAATATGATTCTTCTAAAAAATATTCACTTCTTAAATAATAAAATATGGATGGGTCTCACCTGAAAGCTTCTATCACGAAAGGTCCGGATGTGGAAGGTGGCAGCTATGATCCATTAACACAAAGTCTATGAAACTACAGCACTACTTAGATGGGAAGACATAATTTAATGCTTTGTTAGCATACATGTAAAACGAAAACGAAAACAGAAACGAAAACTATTTACAGATAGGTAATTAAACTAAATCTTAATATTAAAGTTCTTAAATTCTAATTAGTTCTGATAAATGTTCATTCTTAGTTTAAGTTCTGAAAGTTTTAATAGTTCTTTTCTAGGACCGGGGCGTCTGAAAACACAACGATCTTAACGTAGCCCCATCTCTATTCAAGGTCCCTTTCTGTTCTGATTCTAAAAAGCATCTTTTTCGAATACTTCTCATTTCAAATCGAAAGAGTGGTGCAATCATGAAAAAGAGGCACGCGCCAGTCTGTCTGGAAAGTCATTTGCCCTGAAAGCAGAAGAATGAACGGGAATTCCCGACATCCTCCCACCTTGAGTTGCGACTAATCGGAGGAACTCAACAATCCAAGTTGAAGTCGTTGAGGGGGTTTCACCACACGGCCAGTTCGGGAGACCACCGGGGGACTGGAAGTGGGATCATCTGTTCTGGACTTCTTGTTACTGGTTCTGGAACTGGTAGGTTCTGGATGATTTTTCACAGGTTCCTTTTCTCTGGGGTTGAGTATCAGTTTCTGTGAGAGGTTCTTGTTTTCGGAAGTCGAAGGACTTAAATTTTCTTGGAGAGATTTATGCAAAGTGGGGTGATTCTTAAGTTCGGTACTGTCAATTTCTAAAGGAAACAATCTTTGTAATGGACGCAGAAAAAGTCCATTTTCGGTCTTCACCTCAGCTAGGCGTATGACATTATCCTTGCCTCGGTAAATTTCGATCACTCTTGCCAAAGGCCAGTGAACACGATTCCTGTTGAAATCTTTTAATAGTACAACATCGCCGACTTTCAATTGTTTGAATCTTTTGTTCTTAGATGCATGTTGGCGTAATTGTCCTAAATATTCAGCTCTGAATCTGTTTCTTAGGTTTTCTCTGATTATTTGCCTATATCTGGCTCTGCGGTTAAGATCTTTAGAATCCAAAGCATCTAGGTCAGGTACTCCTGATGTTGTTAGTTCTCTTAGGAACATCATTGGGGTTAAAGGTAAGGGATCTGTGTTATCTTCGGAAACATAGGTTATAGGCCGTGAATTAATCACTTGTTCACAGTCACATAGCATCGTGTAAAGTTCTTCGTAATTCAAAGATGCACGACCTAAGTTTCTTTTCAGGATTCCTTTAACCATTCCAACAAGCCTCTCCCACCAACCTCCCAACCACGGTGCTGCAGGAGGGTTGAATTTCCATCTGATCTTCTGGGTGGAAGCTACCTTGCAGATGGTTTCCCAATCTACACTCGAGAGAGCATTGCTTGTTCCAAGGAAGTTCTTCCCGTTGTCTGAATAGATGATGTACACTGTTAAAAAAATGCAGAAAAAATACAGAAATTCTCTGTAATTTCAGAAAAAAAGTCGTAAAATACGTTTTGTCTACGTAATTTTTCCGTAATTTACGACTTTTTTTCTGAAATTACAGAGAATTTCTGTATTTTTTCTGCATTTTTTTTAACAGTGTAGGGTCTGCCTCTCCTTGCTATGAACCTTCTCAGCGACTGAATGAAACTTTCTGTAGACAGAGACGTAATGGCTTCAAGATGTATGGCTCGGTAGACAGCGCAAGTAAATAAGGCTATCCACACTTTTGATCCATCAGAAAGATGAAGAGGACCGGCTAGATCTACGCCTAACACTTCAAAGATGGCTGCTTCTCGTACTCTGTCTTCGGGTGGTGCTCCAGGTTCAACATCTATTTTGGAAGTCTGAAGTTTTCTGCAAATCACGCATTTTCTTACTGAATTTTGAATGCATTTTCTAGACTTCATTATCCAAAAATTTTCTCTTAGTAGTGTCATTAGAGTGCTGACCCCAGCGTGCTGATTTTCTAAATGCTTCTCGAATACCAATCTTTGGACGACGGGATGCTTGTAAGGTAAGATCACAGGATATCTGAAGTTTTCACTGTCGTTTCTTTGAATTATATTGGTCCTTACTCTTAAGAGACCAGCTTTATCTTCGACAGGCCTTAAATTTCTTAATTTTGGATCTGTTCTCCCTGAAAAAGATTCTTGTTGTACTAATCGTAGAAGTACATTTTCTGCTTTCGAAAATTCTTCAACTGAAATATCCAATTCGGATATTTTCTCAGTAGTCTTCGAATTATGATAAAATCTATATATCCAGGCAATGGTTCTAACTGTTTTCTTGTAAGAGGAAAAATACTGATAAAATCGATTGAAATTATCTTCCTTTTTATCTAAAAGATTTAGGATTGTCTTCCTTTTTTCGCTGTTTATGAGTTCTCGTTTGGGTCTTCTTCTATTCGAGGCCATTCATTTTCATGTAAATAAAGCCAACTTGGACCCTCCCACCATCTCGATTTCTGTAGTTGTTCAAAAGAACATCCTCTAGACGGGAGGTCCGCGGGATTCAAATCTCCGGGTACATGTCTCCAATTGCAAACTTCGGTCAGATTTCGTATTTTTAATACTCGGTTATGTACAAATGTACCCCATTCTTGTTTTCTTCTTATCCAACCTAAAGCAGTGGTTGAATCTGACCAAAATATGGTATTTACATGTAAATTTAAATCGTTTTGTACATTTTTGGCCAACCTACCGCCAATAAGACAAGATAACAGTTCAAGGCGGGGTATGGTCAATTCCTTAATAAGTGCAACTCGACTTTTAGCATTGATTAACTGGATCTTGATTCCTTCTGAGGTCTCTACTCTTATGAATACGCAAGTGGCATATGCTCGCTTGCTTGCATCAGAAAAAACATGTAATGATGTTTTCTTCTCTTTCTCTGGGCAAATGTTAAGCCACCGAGGTATTTTAATTTGGGATAAAAAATTTATTCCTTTCAGCCAATTAGAAGACTGTTGTTTTAAAGTTTCAGAAAGCTCTTCGTCCCACTTCACTTTCTGAATCCACGTTTCTTGAAGGATTAATCTGGGAACTAAACTGACAGGTGCTGTGAATCCTACAGGATCAAAAAGTTTTGGGGTAACTGATAACATTTTTCTTTTTGTAAGGGGTTCACTTATCTTCAGGGGTTCTTCAATTTTACAAACTAAATTGTCATTTTCCAAATCCTAGAGTAATCCTAACACGGGAACAAACCTCGGTTCATCTTCAGTTTTGTCGATCATAGCCTGGGGCCAATTCGATAGCCAACATCTCAAATTGAAATGTGCCGAAGCCAAAATTCCTTGAGATTCTGATAGGAATTTTTCTGTTTCTTGAATTGAATTCAGTCTGAGGAGGGAATTATCTAAACAGAAGTAATCTCTTAAGAGCCTAGCTGTCTCTCGCCATTGTTCGGGAACATTTTCTAAAAGGTGATTTAATGTTGCCATAAGCAAAAAAGGGCTTGAAGTTAGGCCGAAAACCACACGACAATGTCTATAAATTTTTAATTTATTTTCGCTATTAAACCAAAAAAATCTCAAAAAGTCGCGATCTTTCTCTGTTATTTTAATTTGCAGGAATGCTTTCTCTATATCGGACGAAATTCCTATCTTGTATCTACGAAATCTATTCAAAATGCTAGGTATAATTTCTACAAGATTTGGTCCTTTTGTTAAACAATCATTAAGGGAGGGACTGTTTCTAGTGTGTGCTGAGGCACTAAATACTGGACGAACTTTAGTGGTTTCACTAGATTCTGTAACCACAGGTCTGTGTGCTAAATAATGCACCTTGTCCCTTTTCTGGCCCAATACCTCCTCTATAATCTGATGGTTTTCCCAGAAATCAAAAATTTCCCCATATTCCTTTTTCCTATCAGATTTGATTAATTTATTTTCCGTTTTGTGCAGGCACTTTTCTGCCAACGAGTAATTGTCTGATAAAATCGAATGGTCAACTGTCCATGGTAAATTGACTTCATATCGACTGCTTTTATCTCGTTTAACAGTTTCTAGAAAATAATTCTTGTTTTCTTGTTCTAAATCCTGTTTCGATTTATTATCTTCATTAGTAATTCCTAGAGTGTCAAGGCGCCATAAATCTGATAAACTGGCATTTGATACGTGTAATGACAACGATAGACCCGCCAAAGAATTGTCCTGCTCACTCTTGTGACTCTCTGTCTTGCCCAAAATGGTCCAACCCAATTTTGTTCTAAATGTAGTTAATCCCAATTTTGGAAAATATTTTATGTCATCTGTGAACAGTTTAGCGGACATATCAGCTCCCAAAAGTATATGTACTTCGTCTGGATTTTTCTGGTTTAAACAGGATTTATTATTTCTAGGACATCTGATAAATATACACCTTCCTTTTCTAAGAGTTTTACTAATTTATCATCGCGACATAAATTCACGCCTGTGCATATTTTTTCTTGATCTAGTGCTTGTATTTTACACTTAAACTTATTATCTAAACTACCGATCGTAAATTCATAACGATTATGTTCAGCTGACATTTCCATACCCCCAAAAAGACCATGTCTGTTTGTTTCTTTATTCATTCTTTTTAATTTGACTTATCAGCTGCAAGCTTACTGATGTAACTATTGTGAGATCCGGAGTCAATAATTAGCCGAATATATGATGATTTACTATCATCCCTGTTAGAAATTGCTACTATTAACGTCTGCAAATAAACATTCGCTTGTAAATTATGATTCGATAACGCCAATTTAGATTGATCATTTCTTTCGTAATTACTTATTTCCTGTTTCAAATCTTTATTTCCATTACACATTATTTCTGAATGTCTACGATTACATAACTTGCATAAAGTTTTTGATACACAGTGTCTAGCTACAAGCGAAGGTTGAAGACATAAATAACACAGACCTTTCTTACGCAATAGATTATATCTTTCATCAAATGCTAAATTACGAGTTTTGACACATTTTTACTTAAATGCGATTCTGAGCAAAAATTACACCTATCACGTCTATTCTCATTTAATAAATCACAAGCAGTAGGCAATTTCCGGTTCTGAGTATCAAATTTATTAACGCGGGGGGGGGGGGGAAACATCTCTACGATTTTGATTATCTAATCTTTGAGCTCGGGATGAGAAATGACTGGCGCTAGCGCCGCTGTCATCTTGTCTGGTAGTTATTAAGCATTCTCGCGATACGAGTTGTTTATTTAAGAAAGATAATATATCTTTCACGCCATAATTAACACCATGAAATTCCATATAACATTGTAATGCTAAATCTTTAGGTAATATTTTTAGTAATATCGGTGACAATAAACTGTCGGATCTATCCAAAGAAACATCTAATGATTCTAAACTTCTAATGCTAACTTGAATTTCATCGTAAATTTTCCTCAGCGATTTAATGTCACTCGAATGTTTTAGTGGGGCAATATTTAGTAATTTATTCAAATGTACATTCACTAAGAGGTCTGCTTTTCCATATCTTTCTTTAAAAATATCTACTACTTTTATGTAATTACTCGCGGTAACAGAGAATCCTTCTATACATTTTAAGGGGTCAGGTGCTAAAAATGATTTCAAATAATTAAATTTATCTACAGGATCTAAATTTTCATTGTTATGAATAGCCGTTTCGAATGACGACCAAAAAGTCAGCCATTCCGCTGCGTTCCCGTTAAATTTAACAGGATCTAGCTGTGGTAATTTGATGTGCATTGCTTCTTTTGAAGTAGATCTTTTTTCAATTTCTATTGATGAAATACTTATTTCACTTTTCTTTAGTTCTTTTAATTTTCTGTTGGCTCGAAATCGCCAAGGAAGTATTTTTTCTCGGTATTCATTTGCCGTTTCTAATTCGGCTTCTAATTGGAGTTCTTGAGTAAAATTTTTAATCACTGAATCTTTACTCTTTAAATCTATAGAAGTTTCATTCAATAATTCAATAGTTTCTTCTAAATCTACAGCATCTGGATCTATATCATCAGATAAAGTTTTTAATTTCGCTATAAATTTATTAATACTGTCTCTTATGACAGCTCTCTCTTTTTTAGCGATTACTAAATTAGCCATCATAAATGCAAAATTTAAAATTTTATAATATTATCTATCTATTTTTTTTCTTTTTTAATAATCAATAATGGATACTAAATTAGCTGACAACATCCCGTGTCTGGGATGCCAGAAAATATTGCTGCACCAAATCTTGTGATCTAAAACTTAATTATTCTTCTTACAGACCCGATACAGCATATTTTTAATCTTAACTTTTCTTACAGTTACATTCTTAAATTTTCTAATAAAAATATGATTCTTCTAAAAAATATTCACTTAAATAATAAAATATGGATGGGTCTCACCTGAAAGCTTCTATCACGAAAGGTCCAGATGTGGAAGGTGGCAGCTATGATCCATTAACACAAAGTCTATGAAACTACAGCACTACTTAGATGGGAAGACATAATTTAATGCTTTGTTAGCATACATGTAAAACGAAAACGAAAACAGAAACAAAAACTATTTACAGATAGGTAATTAAACTAAATCTTAATATTAAAGTTCTTAAATTCTAATTAGTCCTGATAAATGTTCATTCTTAGTTTAAGTTCTGAAAGTTTTAATAGTTCTTTTCTAGGACGGGGCGTCTGAAAACACAACGATCTAAACGTAGCCCCATCTCTATTCAAGGTCCCTTTCTGTTCTGATTCTAAAAAGCATCTTTTTCGAATACTTCTCATTTCAAATCGAAAGAGTGGTGCAATCATGAAAAAGAGGCACGCGCCAGTCTGTCTGGAAAGTCATTTGTTCTGAAAGCAGAAGAATGAACGGGAATTCCCGACAGAACCAGTAATTTTATTTGACAGATAAAGTCATATTTTCTCGAGTTATTTCTTCCAAAAAGTATAGACTTTTTTTATTATTATAATTTTTTTTTTTTTTTTTTGTTAAATAAATTTTTGGTAGGAGAATTACTATACCTTACCTGCGGCTTATACACCGGAAATTACAGTAATAATTTGCATGGAGCGAAATTTCCATTTATTTGAGTGAAATTTCCATTTCATTCAAATAATAATAATAATAACTAGCGAGGTTCGCCCGCTAGCGGGTCAGTATTTTCAAATGAATCACTAACAGTAACTTTTAGTCTTAAGAAAAGAAATTGAAAAAAAAAATCATTTATGATTGGGTAAAAAGTCGGCCCACCTCAAAACGTGTAAGTCTGGTGAAAACTTTCGACAATATAAAATAACTTTAAAATGTCTTTCGAATGATGTATTAAAAATTTTTAATTTTAATTAGAAAATGAAATATTGGAATTTGAAAATATTACAGCGCCATCTGGCGTTAGAAATTTCTGTATTCCACTGTTCGATTCCAATTCAAAAAAGCTTTCTAATGATGTATTACTTATGAAATTATTTTAATTAGTAGTTGAGATAAAACAGCCCGTATTTACGTGAGTTTCGGAAGAAACCACGAAAAACTCCGAACGGTTAGGGCGGTGAGAGTCCTAGACCGTATTTACGTGTGTTTCGGAAGAAACCACGGAAAACTCCGAAAGGTTAGGGCGATGAGCGCGACCTGGGATCGAACCCGGAACCTCCCACTACTGGATTAGAGAAGATTATACATCAGTCTGTTGTTATCTACGACAAAAATAGTTTTTCTTGTTAGCTAAATAAAAATTTAAAACTCAATTTAATTAATTAAAAAAAAAAAAAATGTGATGAGTTTTAATAGCTGAAAAAAAGATTACTTTTCCCTGTTAGTTATTTTTACTTATATGTTTACTTTTTTTTTTTTTTTTTTTTAACCCAATGACTTATTTGCGTACTGGGTTGAGCTTAAAAATTGTAATTAAGCGACTGCCATATTAAAAATTTAGAAAATATCCGATCACAGCGCCACCTTTTGAGCGATTGATCAATCTTATTCTGATAAAATCGAAACTTTTATTTAAATCTGATATTTTAGAAAGAAAAAAAAACCCAGCCCGTATTTACGTGAGTTTCGTAAGAAACCACGGAAAACACCGAACGGTTCTTATTCTGATAAAATCGAAACTTTTATTTAAATCTGATATTTTAGAAAGAAAAAAAAAAAAAACACTTATTTACGTGAGTTTCGGAAGAAACCACGGAAAACTCCGAACGGTTAGGGCGATGAGCGCGACCTGGGATCGAACCGGAAGCGCAGTCCCGTGCGCTCTGCGCACGCACAATTTAAGGGATACGCGCGCGAAATATTGAAATTTGAAAATATTACAGCGCCATAAAAGAAAATTTATTCAGGACACCTCAAAACGTATAAATCTGGTGAAAATTTTCGATAATTTAAAAGAACTTTAAAATATCTTTCGAATGATGTATTAAAAATAATTTAATCATAATTAGAAATTGAAATATTGAAATTTGAAAATATTACAGCGCCATAAAAGAAAACTCATTCAGGACACCTCAAAACGTGTAAATCTGTTGAAAACT